>QANZ01009330.1:0-40041 GCA_003254925.1 Chamaecrista fasciculata
ATATAAAAAATAATAAAATCCATAAGTTTTTATGAAAATTTAAAAATTACAATATCTATTCATAATATATGTCATATGTGATATTATTTTCTATTGTTTGTCACAGAAAATTAATTTTATATTCTAAAATTTATGAATATGTGTCGTGTGGTGCCCATATCCGACATAGCGACACACTATTAAAATGAAGTGTTCATATATTGTTATAGTATAATTTAATTTGATACGTACCCTTCCATCAAAAGTTTTGAAATATGAAACCCACCAAGCAGAATGAGTGAGATAAAATGTAGGTAAAAATAATCTTAGTACCCCTAAAGTTTGAGGTCAATTTTAATTTTATCCTCAAGTTTTTTAGGTCAATTGTACTTTTAATTTTTTTCTTTTTTGTATCAATTATGTACCCTTGATTCGGGGATATTATATTTGGCCAAAAAAAATTGAGCTACAATTGACTCTAATAATGTGAAATATTAGAAGTACAATTAACTTAAAAAAAAACTTTGAAGTGCAACTAAAATTGACCTCATATTTTAGAGTACCGAGAGTACTTTTATCTAAAATATATATTGTTAGTCTTTTTGTTTAACAAAATTTCTTTATTGCTTGAGAAATTAGTTCACTACTTTTGTATATAATAACCTCACAACTCAAAGTAACCCATTAATTATAATTATATTTCTAAACAACAAATTCCGTGAAATAAAAAGAGATTTTTTTTTTCTGAGATTTCTCTAATTATAAATTATATTTACATATATATATATATAAAAAAAATTGGTCAAAATGTCGTGGATCATGCACATAAAACATAATGACTAGCCAACAGTTTATTGGAGTTTTAATCAATTGATTCGGGTTAATATTGAGACAGCGATGATTCAATTATTTGACCAAGACTAATTTAATACCCAAATTATTAAATTCAGATTGATGTAAGGTATGTCTTAGTTCATAAACATTTTTGGCCATTAGTTTATAAACATTGGTTTGGAGACATACATATATATATATATATATATCACAAGTAGTCAAGTTTGATCAAACTCATTATTTATTTACAACCACTCTATGATAATATTTATCCAAAAAAGAAAATATTAACTAATAAAGATGAAGGTCCACATGTTATGTAAGTATTACAAAATTAGCATTTTATATGTCTTTGCATAATGAAACAGTGTAACAACTAATCAATAAATCAAATTTTATTAAAATGGATAGTATGGATCTTAAGAGTTGGCAAAACACAATTTCTTTTTGGTGAGGAAAACGGGCTACACAGAGCCAAAACAACACAGCAAAACGACACCAACAAGAGAACAAAACGGTAGCTGGGACAACACCACGCCACCAACAAAAGAAAAGAAGAATAATGGTAAAGATTTAGAGATATACATAGCTATTATATTTTTATTATATAATTTCATGAATTATAGAAAAATAATAGCATCTACAACCCTATCGGTTGATCCTTTACTAAATTAGAACCCCTTTTGGCACTACATATCTAATCATACAAATGAATATACCTAACTTTCTCTCTTGACAACAAGCTTGCTTAATTAAAAAAAAAAGGTCAAAACTTCAAAAATATATGGCGTAGATTCCAAATTGGTCATAAATATTTTATTTATTTAATATTGATCTTACATGTTTTCATATTTTCTCAAATTAGTTTCAAATTTACTTTCGAGGTGCGATTTGAACTTGTTTGCTGACAGTCTCAACTAGTTAGATAAGGGAATAAATCTTCAAAAGTTAACAAAAATAGTTCTAAAATCATTATATTCAAACTTGAAACAAAAGTGATATCGATATGACCAACTTTGTCTTATTAGGGATGAGTAGCACAATTTCAGGACTCAATTTGACATTGTTTGTTTATAACCCTAATCAGATAGAGAAAGTACTCATGGAAAGTAACGTGAAACTTTGAATTTATTATATTTAAACTTGAAATGAAAGAAAAATGATTATATATTCAGTAGTTAGAGACCAATTTGAGAAATTATAATCTGAAATAAATAGTTAACACTAATTTGAAATCTACCCCATACATTGGGACCAATTTGAAGTTTTCGACCTAAAAAATGAATAATCTATTTTTATTATTATTTTTTAGCCTGAAATGAAAAAAAATATTAAAATTAAGTTCAACCACTGAGTACTGTGCTAAAAAGCATGGACACTTCATTTTGAGGGCGTGTCGCTGTGTCGGACACGTGTCAGTGTCCGACACCCGTACGACACCGACACGACACATATTCATAAATTTTAGAATATAAATCAATTTTTTGTAACTTTAACATGACATATAAGAGAAAATAATAATACATATGACATATATTATGAATAAAACTTGTAATTTTTAAATTTTTCAATAAAAATTATGAATATTTAATTATTTATATATATAAATATATGNCATAAATATATATTTATATATATATATATATACATTCACTTGCCTTTCAAGAAAATGATTTCTCTCTTATAATTTTTGAACTCATTAATTATAATTCGGATTTTTTTTTAATTATTTTTTTGCACGTATAAATAATAAGTGACAATTAAGTACTAGTGTATAAAGTCCTACCGTATAGAAGAAACAAACATCGAGCAAGTTAAACTTTGGATCCACTCTAACAATATTATTTTTGAAGGTATTCAATATTTGATAATAGTTTTTTTCTATAAAGTCACATATGCTCATGAGTTCATAATATAGGAAAATAATATTGAAAAAGGCCAAGAAAAGTGGATTCGAAGGTATTCAATATTATTTTTCTATAAAGTTACATATGCTCATGAGTTCATAATTAATCGTTATATGAATTTATATATTGATAATACATTAATTACATACGAACAAATTCTGTGAGCTTCTTTTCTTACATTAAATATTACCCTAAAAAAGATCTTGCATTATGAAGTGGCGCGCTTGCTACTTTAATTTGGGAAAATATATACAAAACTCTATTTTGATTCTCATATTTTTTTTCCTCTAGTTGATCCTTGGATTTTATTTGCAATTTAGCCCTCCTCCATTACAAAATATTTTTCTTGATTTTTATTAATCATTTCATATGATTTTTAAGCGGCCACTTTAAAGCCATCACAACAATATCGATTTTAAAGATCAAATTTAGGTTCTCTCATTTAGGATGCACTTTGCAGTCACTACATCAAATCATTGTTAGTTGATTTTTAACTAAATTAATGATATAATATTTTTGTAACATCTATTAAAAAAATATCTTTATAATATAATATTGTTAGTTAGCAACGTGACATATTACTTACTATAAAAGTATAATTTCGTTACGTTATCAACTAACAATCATTTTTCAATGGAAAAAAAATAACAATCATTAACTTAGTTTTTTTCATACAATCATTAACTTAGTTAGAAATTAAATTATTCGACTAACATTGAACCAAATTTGAGATCGAGTAGCATACATGAGGGGAGAAAAGAATCTAGACGACAAACCAAGTTTGATTAGCCTAGTAGTCGAGTTTACTAGGTCGTTTAAGGAAGGTCGATGGTTCGAATTTCGCCTTGTGTATGCAACAACCAATTGGCCAGCGACAGACCCTTAAATGAAGCACCAATCTACATGTCACTGGCTAAAAAAGATGTTTTATTAATTTAATATATAGGCCAAATCGCATTTTTGGTCTCATATCTTCTTCTTAAGTCTCAATTTGGTCTTACAATTTTTTTTTTCACTTTTGATCCTATATATTTACGTCAGGTGTAGAATTTGATCCATATGACCCCATATATTTTTTAATTACAAATTTGGTTTCATATGTTTGCAAAAGGTTTCACCATTATATTAGTCCCACAATATGGAACTTTTTGCAAAGATATGAGACTAATTCTACAATCTGACAAAATGATATGAAACCAAAAGCCCAACACAAGATCAAATCGATCGAGGCCTAAGTAAAAATATGGAACCAAAACTGCAGCAAAAAAAGTTATGGGACCAAATTGAGACTTGAGAAAAAATTATGGGACCAAAAGTGCATTTTAACCTTTATTTTTATATACATGTATGTGTATATAAAATTATTAAACAACCTTTTTCTTTTTCCTTCTATACAGCTAGCAGCCGACGAGAGTTGTATATATCAGACATATTAAGCATTAAATCAAGAGCATATCATAAGAAATAAGAACCATGAACATTCGTGCCATTCATGAATTTGTTCTCCATGGAAAATACACTCCTCCTCCCAAATCAATTTTCCTTCTTCCAATATTCTTCCTGTTTCTCATCATCTTTTTTCCTTTCCCATTCATAAAAAACTATTCATCACATCAATCACCATCATCATCATCTTCATCTTCATCTCGTAAGATAATGGCATCAAACACAGC
Source organism: Chamaecrista fasciculata (assembly GCA_003254925.1). Classification (NCBI taxonomy): domain Eukaryota; kingdom Viridiplantae; phylum Streptophyta; class Magnoliopsida; order Fabales; family Fabaceae; genus Chamaecrista; species Chamaecrista fasciculata. Next base: position 4,394 of record QANZ01009330.1, read on the forward strand.
TATGAACATGATGAACAGAACATCATCATCATGTGACATATTTTCGGGAGAATGGGTTAGAAATCCAAAAGGGGCTTATTACGATGATGAAAGCTGCTATTTGGTAATAGAACAACAAAGGTGTCTCAAGAATGGAAGAAGTGAAAGAGAGTATTTGAATTGGAGATGGAAGCCTCAGGAATGTGAGCTTCCATTGTTTAATGCAACTCTGTTTTTGGAGAATGTCAGAGGAAAATCAATGGCCTTTTTGGGAGACTCTGTGGGACTAAACCAAATGTATTCTTTGTTGTGCCTCTTAAGCACTGTGAGTATATTCTATATATATATATATGTATTATTACTCATTAATCATAATTCATAATCACTTGGATTGAATTGATCATGGATTTATATGTAGGAATGTATTTTGCATTGGGTTTTAGCTTGGACTAAACTAACAATTCAATCTTGGCCAGAATACTAATTTCATCCCCAATTTTTTTACGGTCAATTTGGTTTCTAATGTTATACATTTTGGTTAAATTTTTCATTAGTCATGTAGATTCTGTCGTTAGTATTATAGTATATGACTAACGTAAGAGCAAAGGATAAAATTGACCGAAATGTGAAACATGGAGGACGAAATTGACAAAGAAAAATTAAGGACGAAATTAGTGTTTTTACCTTCAATCTTTGTAAGATTATCGAGTTCACAATTCTTATCAATATTTTTAATGCAAAAATTAAATTAATTATCATTATATCTTTTAAAAATTAAATCATATCATTTTGTTTTTCTTTTCAAAAATTGAATTAAACTATATATCTACCGTATTTCAATGATTAATTAATTAATGTAATCTATTTTCTTTACAACGTGCAACTCCACCCATCATTGGTGTACATCTTCCTCGAAATCCACTGACCTGAAAAAAATAAAGGTCATCCTGATCTTGTAGTCCACTGACGGCTGCGCATGGGTTTAAATAAAAGATTCGAATTGCTTTTAGAAGAAAAGAGTAAGTTAACAATTTAGTCCTTCAAAGATTACCAAACTGACAACTCGGTCCCTAAAACATTAAAATATACAATTTAGTCTTTGAAAGATCAAAATGGTATACTAGTTAGTCTTTATTTTATAGACTAAATAATATACTGTTTTAATTTTTTGGGAACTAAAAAGTATAATATTTTAATCTTTTAAGGACTAAATGTGTATTTAAATCTTTCAGGGACCGAATTGTCAACTCGATAATTTTTCAGGATCCAAATTATTATTTAACTCTAAAAATAAATAAATTAAAATTGAGTCAGCCCCAACTATACTACTTAAATGTTCTTAATTATTTGGGCTCCAGTTTTTTAATAAAATTTTAAATTCTTACCTAAACTAATTAAGAAGCCTCCAATTCAGTCTTTTTTCTCGCACTAAAAAAAATTAAAAAATATTACTTTAATTAGATTGTTTTATTATTTTATATAGTTAGGTTTAATCATTTTTTCAAGTTGATTGATATACTTTAAACATTTATAATTGAATACAACAATAAAAGAAGACAAACTCAAACTCTAAAACACTTGCAAATTCTTTTACTCTTTCAGGTTTCTTATCCAAAGGAACTTGCTCCTATCAAACAAGCATCAGACCACAAATATTTCAAGAGGTTTTTCTTTGAAGATTACAATTTCACTATGGCAAATTTCTGGTCTCCATACTTAGTCGCATCAAGAGACAATGATCAAACCATTAACTCATACACTAGCATGATGAACCTCTATGTAGATGAGGCTGATGAAACATGGGCACATGACATAAAAAATTTTGACTATGTTATCATCTCTGTCGGGCACTGGTTTTTCCGACCACTAATGTACCATGAAAATGGCAAAATAGTAGGATGCCACTTGTGTCACAAGAACAACACACCAGAACTCACAAACTACTATGGATACAAAATGGCATTCAGGACTACTTTCAAAACTCTCATGAATCTTGAAGGCTACAAGGGAGTGACAATTTTGAGGACTTTTTCACCTTCACACTTTGAGAATGGTGAGTGGAATAATGGAGGGAGTTGCCCGAGAACGACGCCGTTTGGCAAGGAAGATGTGAGGCTTGAAGGGTCTATTATGGAGTCATATTTGACTCAAGTGGTGGAGTTTAAAGAAGCAGAGAAGAAGGCAAGAAAGAAGGGGTTGAAGTTTTGGATGATGGATATAACAGAATTAATGTTGTTAAGACCCGATGGGCATCCTAATAAGTATGGACATTCGAAGGATTATAATGTAACTACCAATGATTGTGTTCATTGGTGTGTGCCTGGTCCTATTGACACTTGGAATGAGATTTTGTTGTATATGTTGAGAATGGACAGTGAGAAATCATATAGTTCAATGTTGTAGAGATTTTCATACAACATTGAATGTTATTTATGATGTCAGTTGTGAAAGTCTATTCTTTTTAGGTTAATTGGACGGATTTCCAGCATCTTCCCTAACACCTCTTGACAGAATTTTGCAGAGGGTAATCACCTCTAAAATTCTACCAACCAATTCCGAAGATGTAGTTACTTTCGATCAAGCTAGCCTGCTATTATGTGTTATTCATGGACACTGTTGATTTTGGACAAATCATATATAATAAACTTCGTAATAACATTCATCGGCGATTTGTCCAAAATCTATGGTTTCCTAGTACCATATATGCTCTAGCACAACAAGCGGGAGTAGTCATCCAGCCAACCGAAGACTGTCTCAAAGGTTCTTTATCTATTCATCCTAGTGAGGTGGCTTCACCTCTTGATAAATATCCTAGGGAAAGCACGGATAGTAATTACATTCAGCGATTTGAGATTAATGTTATCGATACCACTGATACCGAATCAGAGGAGGATCCTAAGGAATATATTCCCCACTATTCTCCCGGTCCCGAGTATGAGCCTACATTCCTTGAAAAGAAAGTGGCTAGTCTTAAACAAACAGTGGAAGATCTAAAAGCAACAGTCACATCTCTTCATGCTCGATTGGATAACAAGAAAGCATAAAATATCTACAATATTTAGAACACAATAGGGATTAGTCTAATTTTAGTCTAGTATTATTTTTTGTTTTGCATTTTATTATTCTGTCATTTTTGAATCATTCTTTATTTTTCAGTCTTTATTTTCTTTAATTATCTAATGTATTTGATTAACAATTTACCTTTCATTTATCATAAATAAAATATTTATTTGGACTTTTATTATTTTCATGATCTCAAGTATTTTCGTTCTTTAAAAAAAATGAAAATCATTATAAATATTATAATACTAATATTTCCCAATTTAAAAAATTTCCTCTTTTCTTTCTCTTTAACATTGAGGACAATGTGTTCTTCTAAGTGTGGGGGAGAGATGAGTAAATTCACACTCTTACCTTAGTTCTTTACTCCCATTTGATTCTAACATTGGGGATAATGTTACGTTTTAAGTGTGGGGGAGAGGAGTAAGTTAGAGTAACTTACATTTTGGATGACCCAAAAGTTTTAAAATTAATGCTATTTTGAAAATCTTAACAATTTTAAAATTTAAATATATTATTTTCGCCTATTTTTAGTGCTTGATTTAAATAATCTTCACTTTAATTTTTCACCTTTTGAGTAGTATTTGAATTATAGTCGAATTTTTAATATGTTTTGAGTTTTGAGTGAATAATTTCATATTCATGATAAGAGTTTAGTCTTAGTTATTTTCTATAGCCTTAGAATAATCTAAGTAATTTTCTAAGTTTAGTAGTATTAATTGATTTTTATAGACCAATTTGAGAGAAACCCAGCCTAGTTGGAAGATTAGGCCTACATAATATACATATCTACTTAGAGAGAAATTTAGTCTCTTAGTTTTGTTTTCTCTAGAACTTGTCTTAATTCTTAGTTAAAGCTTATTAGATTTAATGATTATTAATATGATAGAGACATTTGTTTCTTCAACCCCTTTATCCCAAACACTAGCCAGCCAGTTACCATACATATCCTTTGTTAGCCCCTTTGAGCCTATACACTAAGGTGTACTTTTAAATCTTCTCATAAAGATGGACTTTTCAATTCAACTCTCAAAGGTGAAATTAGCTAGCAATATTTATATAGAAAAAAAATAGAAGATCTCGACAAAAAGAAAAAAATATATATATAAGTCGAGCAAAAGAATCAAAAGTATCTTTGAGAAAGCTCAAGTATTAAAAGTATTATCATAAGAGCCTATCAAGAGAAAAAGACAGGCCAGTCAAAAGAATAGAGTCCTGTGCCATATGACTCAAATGAGCCTTATAGTGAACTAGCTACTTTCTTTTGGTGGATAAGTGGAGTTGAATTGTTAAGAATAAACTTGAAGAGAAATTTTAAAGTAAACACCATTTTTCTTTATTTTTTCCCTATATTTCTTCTTAAAAATATTAGCCTTTTCCTATTCATTACAACCCTATTAAAGTCCTCTTGATTAAGAATCATTATTTCACTTAAAGTGGAGACTTTGAGAATTTTTACAAGCTTATGATAGAAACTTAGTCTAAGGTATGACTTGAGAGAAATAATACCCAATTAGTGAGGAGAGTGATACACTTATGGAATTGGTCTTATAGAAATTAGATTGCACTACTTTACAGAGTTACTTGCTTAGTGAATTCTCTAGCTCTAGGATATGACTATGTACTAGCCTTGAATCATGAACTTGGGAAAGTTCCTTGATTCTTTGGCATGTTCTCTTTTCTTCTACTTCGGACCTTTGCTCATGAGTGCAAAGTCTTAAGTGTGGGGGATTTGATCATCCCAAAAGTGAACAAGTTATTTGGCCTTCTTTTGATATGTTTAAACTAATAATATATTATAATTAGACCAATTAATATGCTAAGGGTTGCACCAAGGTGTGGCGAAATAAAGTGGATAAAATAGGTTAATTAGCGTTTATTTATTGTACTTCATAAATAGGTGCTACTTAATGGTTTATTGAGTGTTTCAGATATCCAAACAGGGCGAAACCAAGAGGGAAATATCTAGAATAAGTGAGAAGATCACGTCGAGCACAAGATGTTCTTGTGCCGTTGGATGAGCCGTCGGCGCAAGGGAGGTAAATCCTGCGGCGCAAGTATTTGAGAGGAATATGACGTCAGCAAGTAAGCTTCAGCGCAATATTATGTTGAGCCGTCACTTGAGCCAACGGTCCAAGTGAGAAATCTCGCGGCGCACATAACTTCGCAGCTGAAATATATAATTTGGACGGCTAAGATTCAAGATACGAAGATATAATTGAAATATCGCAGATATTTCGGTGCACTTTCGTGTTGGGCCGCCGGCGCAAGCAACAACCCAAGTGCAAATCGTTTCCTTGACTTGCGGACCAAGCACACTACTCGAGACTATAAATAGAGAGCGTCATTCCAGCTCAAAGCACCAACTCACAGAAGAAACACATTTAGTTTATTTTAGAATAGTTCTCTTCCTAGAGCATGAGTAACTAAATAGGTAGATACTTGAGGAATGCTTCAAGGATGTGACTTGAGTTCACTTTGTTTCATTGTAGAGTCCATATGTTGATGTTGCATTTATGAGGTATGATCAACTCCTTCATAGGTAATTTTTGAAGTTGTTTATGCATTAGATTTATAGATCAGTACTTTATTAGGGATAATTGTTGCTATTCCTGGAGTCTATCTCTTTTACGATTAATAAAGGTTGCTCTTTAAACATGTTATTTACATGGTTGGTTTACTAAAGAGTGTTCTATATATCTTAGAAATATAACTAGGATTATTTGTTATTCTTTATATTTGTTTATTGTTCCGATGTGGTAATAATATAGATTGCCCTGAAGAGTTTTGACAAAGTGCTCGGTCACCCACAAAAGGGTTTCTCACACAGAGATAGCACTAAGCAGCTTCAGATAATGATATTCAGCACGACACACAGTCTAGCATCAGCACTTAGCAACTTGAACTTTTGAATTCATCATCTTTATATAGTCGAGCAGCTCAACAGCTTCATAAGGAATGTTTCTCCAGACTTGAATTCTCCAACGGCTAGGAACAGTACAATCTTCATGAAATTCGATTTCCTTGGCCTTCTTCAAAGTCCTTAACGTCATTCCACGATTGCTCATCTGGTATTTATGAAATATAGTCGTTGAGTAACAATCAGCAGAGTCAAATTAGCAAAGATTGAAATCTTTCCTTATATAAGTTCCTAGCCTGCGAATTAGGAAATAAATGAGAGATAGTTTTCTAATATGAATTTAACAATTAATAAAATCTCCAATGGTCATCTTATAATTTCTCAACGTTAATAACACAAAGTTAATGAAATAGAACGAGATTCGCGCTTGATTTGATTAGGATATGATGATGAGCGCATAATATAGAAACTTTCCTAAACAATTCCTTAATTTTATTGACATTTTCAATCAATTTAATCATTTTATTAAAAATACTAACTAAAATTTAATGACAATTCTGATATGACTCTAAATTTTATCGACATTTTCATTTAACTATCAATGTTTTTTATGGGATTTAACTATCAATGTTAAAAAATTAAATTCGCTATTAAATTTTAATTAATATGTTAATAAAATAACTAAATTATTAATTTATTCATGCATTAATTGTCAAATAATATGTATGCACTTACAATTGGAACAACATTTTCGGAGCATTAGTTATTAATCAATAATGCAGTAGTGGTTCATCATGGAAATTAATTAATTAATTAGTCTTATTCTGTGAAGTATGAACATTGACACAGATACGGGATACGACATGGACATGGACACACGAACACACTGATACGCAAAATTTTAAAATTACATGACATGACATGGCATATATTTATATATATAAATAATTAAAAATTCATAAATTTTGATAAAAACTTTAAAATTTACAATATATATTCATAACATATATGTATGTGTTATTATTTTCTATTATTTGTCATGTTAAGGTTATAAAAATTAATTTTATATTTTGAAACTTATAAATATGTATCAAATGAGTGTCTTACAGACATTTGTCCGACACAGTGACACACCCTCAAAATAAAGTGTTTATACTTTATAGTTCTTATTAGCACTCCCACCAAATATTAATTATATTAGGAATATGGAGAAATTAACAATTAAAAACTTAGAAGTGGAATAACTAATTAATAAATACACACGTGTATATATATATATAAAGCTAATTTTGAGCATATATACCCCAAAATTATTGCTATAATTTAATTTGATACGTGCCTTCCACCGAAAGTTTTGATATATATGAAAGCCTCCATGCAGAATTGATCAATGTGATAAAATATATATTGTGAGGCTTTTTGTTTAACAAGAGTTCTTTATTGCTTGAGAAATTAGTTCACTACTTTATATCACTTCACCACTCATTGTAACCCATTAATAATAATTATATTACTAAACAACATGTTAGAAAAATAGAGTATAGGGTTAAATTATATTTTTTTATATTTATTTGTAATATAATTATTTAATATATTTATTTTATACTATAATTTTAAAAAATCGACTACGAGGAGGTTCCTCAAACATATATAATAGTATAGATATACAAACGAATATACCTAACTTTCTCTCTTGGGTCCTAAATATTTTATTTATTTAATATTAATCTTATATATTTTATAATTTCTCAAAGTCGTCCCAAACTTACTTTGAAAATACTTTAAAATAAAATGTTTTAATAATAATAAATTTTTTACATATAAAAATATTAATTTTTCACGTTAAAAAAATTAAATAAATATAAAATAATTCTATATATATACATTCACTTGCCTTTCAAGAAAATGGTTTCTCTCTTATAGTTTTTGAACTCATTAATTATAATTCGGATCTTCTTTTTCTTTTCTTTTCTTTTTTTCACGTATAATAAGTGACAAGTAGTGTATAATGTCCTTCCAAAGGATGAGTGTAGTAGAAACAAACATCGAGCAAGTTAAACTTTGGATCCACTCTAACATTGATCTTCTGTACTACAACATATACATATATATCTATGTATATTGCAAAAACTTTTTTATTTCTTTGACTTTATATCATTTTTTAATTTGGACTTCAAAATTTATTTATTCGTAGTTTTATCTTTAAAATTTCTTAATTATATCATTTTATACACATTAACTTTATCATATAAAATTAATGGAAAGTTCTATAATTCATATAACATATTATATATAATATAAAATTATTCAAAAATATGAAGACCAAAAAGATAATTTTACCTATATATATACTATATATGCATAACTTTTTCAATATTTAAAAATGTCTCAACAGCCACATGACAAACACTCTCCCCGTACGTGTATATACATAAATATATAGATATATTTAAAAACAAGTATATATATTTACTAGCGTGTTTTGCATGCCCTAACAGACATGCAAAGATTAATTTAAATTTAATAATTATTATAATTTTAAAATAACAACAAATTAATTTTATTATATTTTATAGTAAAATTTAATTTTATAATTTTTATTTTAATTTTATTTATAGTTTTTAATTTAAAGTTGTGAGTAGTTAATCTCAATTCTTATCCATTATTTTCTCTCACTTGTTATATGTTCACGTACATGACTTTCTCTCTCCTATTATACGTCTACATGTTTACTTTTTTATTTTTTATAATTTTTAATTAAATTATTTTTGACGGACCATAAAAATCCTCAGACATACATAATAATATATATATATATAGAGAGAGAGAGAGACCCTTGTTTATGTAAAACTAAGATTGTACAAGTTACAACAAAAACCACAGTAATATTCTCAAATTTGAGCTTTACTTCATTTTCTATCAAAGAAAAAGGTCAAAAAAAGTGAATTCCAAGGTATTCAATTATTTTTCTATAAAGTCACATATGCTCATGAGTTCGTAATTTTTTTTTTTTTTTGAGAAAGCTCATGAGTTCATAATTAATCGTTGTATGAATTTAGATAATGATAATGTTACACTAAAAAAATCTTGCATTAAGTGGCGCGCCTGCTACTTTAATTTGGGAAAAGACCCATATATACAAAACTCTATTTTGATTTCTCATATTATTTTTTTTTTCCTCTAGTTGATCCTTGGATTTTATTTGCAATTTAGGCCCCCTCCTTTGTAAAATATTTTTCTTGATCTTTATTAATCATTTCATATGATTTTTAAGCAGACAGTTTAAAGTTCTTGTAAGAATGTCAACGAATTAAACTTAAATTCTCTCATTTAGGGTGACGGCGTGGAGCTTGTCTATCACTGCACCAAATTTATAACATCTATTAAAAAAGTATCTATATAATATAATATTGTTAGTTAGCAACATGACATATTAATTTTTAACTAAATTAATTTTGTTATTAACTAACAATCATTAACTTAGTTAAAAAGTAAATTATTCGACTAACATTAACAAAATTTGAGAGTAGCCCACATGAGGGGGAAAAATACTCTAGAGGCCGAAAAAAGCTTAGACATAACTAATACGTCACCGGCCGGCTTAAAAAAAAGTTTTATTAGTTATATATACACAAGTTAAAGTATATTTTTGGTCTCATATTTTTTAGTCAGGTCTCAATTCGGTGCCATAACTTTTTTATTGCACTTTTAGTCCTATATTTTTGGGTCAGGTGCAGAATTGGTCCCATATATTTTTTTGTTTCAGATTTACTCTCATACCTTTGTAAAAAGTTCTAACTTTAATCCCACAATTTGAAACCTTTTGCAAAGATATGAGACCAATTCTGAATCATGACCAAAGAATATGAGATTAATTCTACAACCCGACTGAAAGATATGAGACCAAAAGTGCAACACATAACCAAATTGAGAGCTAAGAAAAATATATGAGACCAAAAGTGTAACAAAAAAGTTATGAAACCAAGAACTAAACAAAAGTTATGAAAATAAAAGTGAATTGGGCCTCTATATATATTAAACAACCTTTTTCTTTTTCCTTCTATACAGCTAGCAGCCCGGACGAGAGTTGTATATATCAGACATATTCAGCATTAAATCAAGAGAACTATATCATATGATCATATCATCATATCATAAGAACGATGAACATTCGTGCCATTCAAGAATTTGTTCTCCTTGGAAAATACATTACTAGTCCCAAATCAATTTTCCTTCTTCCAATATTCTTCCTATTTCTCATCATCTTTCTTCCTTTCCCATTTATCAAAAACTATTCATCACATCAATCACCATCATCATCATCATCTTCATCTCGTAAGATAATGGTATCAAACACAGCTATGAACATGATGAACAGAACATCATCATCATGTGACATATTTTCTGGAGAATGGGTTAGAAATCCAAAAGGGGCTTATTACGATGATGAAAGCTGCAATATGATCATAGGACAACAAAATTGTCTCAAGAATGGAAGAAGAGACAGAGAGTATCTGAAATGGAGATGGAGGCCTCAGGAATGTGAGCTTCCATTGTTTAATGCAACTCTGTTTTTGGAGAATGTCAGAGGAAAATCAATGGCCTTTTTGGGAGACTCTGTGGGACTAAACCAAATGAATTCATTGTTGTGCCTCTTAAACACTGTGAGTATATACTATATTTACTATAAGTTCCTCATTAATCATAATTCATAATTCATAACCACTTGGATTGAATTGATCATGGATTTATTATTTATATGTAGGAATCTATTTTGCATTGAGTTTTAGAATAAAGTATACTAACAATTCAATCTTTAAAAGATTATGGAATTGACAATTCCATTTTTGAAAGATTGAAATATATAGTTTAGTCCCTAAAAAATTCAAACAATGTACTTATTAGTATTTTTCTAGATCTAAAATATACTATTTGGATCCCTAAAGAGTTGAATTGCATATTTTAATCTTTTATAGATTGGATTGTCAACTTAACAATCTTTTTTCAACTAAGGATCATTTCTATTCGGTGAGAGATTTTGCCCCAGAAAAAAAGGACAAAAATAATTAGTTTTAATTGTTAAAATATATAATTAAAAATAATTTGTTATTTTGTTAAGATATCAATTTAAATTTAACAATAAATATAATTTCTTAATATCAATATTAAATACTATATCAGTTAAATTATAGAGTACATTAGATTTATTACTCAATTTCAATCAACACTTTTAATGCAAAATTTAAATTAATTATAATTATATCTTTTAAAAATTTAATCTTATAATTTAATTTGTTCAAAGATTGAATTAAACTACCGGATTTCAATGGTTGAATAATTAAGGTAAAAAATTTATTTTGGTCCTTAATGTTTAATTAAAGTTCTGTTTTGTTCCCTAATATTTCTTTTTACGCATTTTGGTCCTTGACATTTCTTAAAAGTTTCATTATTAGTCCATAACTATTAATTAAATATGATTATATTTCTTTCATTTCAAACCCGAATGTGATTAAATCATAGCTACATGTTAAATTTGATATATTTTTTTCTTTGCCTAGTTGGAGTAATCGACAAACGAGGTCAATTCGAGCTTGAAAATGAGTCTCTTGTTTCATGAAATTGGTCATATCTCTCTCGATTGTACAACAAAATCAAAGTAACAAATTACTCTTGGTGAATTCTTTCTCTATCTAGTTGGGGTCATTAGCAAATGAGGTCAAATAATATTTCAAAAGTGAGTTTGGTCAAAAAATCAATATTAAGTTTCAAAGTACTATACGACCTCATTTGTCAACGGTCCCAGCTAGCCAAAGAAAGAACTCGTCAAGAGTAACTTGCAGCTCTGATTTTGTTGCATTCTGACTTGAAATGCGAGAGATATGACCAAATTCATGTCACGAACGACCCATTTTTGTGCTCGATTTCATGTTCGATTGAACCTCGTTTGTCGATGACTCCAATTAGATAAAGAAAAAACTCATCAAATTTAACTCGTAACTCTTATTTAATCGCATTCGGGTCTGAAATGAGAAAGATATAATCATATTCAATAGTTAGGGACCAAATCTGAAACTTCTTGAAAATAAGTTTTTTACCAATAATTAATCTAATCTATTTTCTTAACAACGTGCAACTCCAGCCATCATAGGTCAACATCATCCTCAAAATCCACTGACCTGTTCGAGTAAGGTCGTTGGCTGAAAAAAATCTAAGGTCATCCTCATCTCATAGTCCATTGACGGTTGCGCGTGGGTTTATATAAAATATTTGAATTGCTTTTATAAGAAGGGTAATGCTAACGAGTGCCTTAAGGGCACTTGTTAAGGTGTATTTATTGCATTTTAAAAATGGAAATTCTACTCCGAAAAAGGAAATTTACTTCAAAATTTTCTTTTTCAAAAGGGTAAATTACAAAAAGGGTCCTGTGGTTTGACCCATTTTCAGATAGGGTCTTGTGGTTTAAAAAGTGTCAAATAGGGGGCTTGTGGTTTGCTCCCTTAACAAAAAGGGTCCTGAGTTACATTTACGTCCAAAATTTAACGGAAATTTTGGCTAAAATATTATTTTAAAACCCTAATTATTAAACTTTATGCGTTTGACTCCCTATTTGATGAGAGAAGGACTTTGACACAAAAAATAAAAAGTTTGATGGTAATAAATGAAATTTTACCCTTGAGTTTAGTTTCTCTTATACCTTAAATTATAGTTCACTCCCCAACAAGATTTCTTTTTACATTTAAGTCATTTTCCTATTATAATAGGATCAAAGTATAAGAAAAATAAATAAATTGAAATTTTTATCAATTTTACCAGAAAAAAAAAAACAAACAAACCCAGGGTTTGGTATTCTTGAGAAAACGAAGGGAAAAAGGAACGTTTGGTAGCTATGATTTCTGATTGAGAGGGAAAGAAGAAGTTAGAAGAAAGAAGAAGGAAGTGGAAATGAGTTTGGTATTCTTGAAAAAAGAAGAGGAAAGAAGATTTGAAGAACGAGAGGATAATACTGGGTTTGTTTTTTTTTTTTTTGGGTTTGAGAGTAAAATGTCGCATTTGATTTGTGAAATATGTTAGTTGGAATTTTTTATTCATATTTGCACTAAAATCTTGATAGAAATGCGATTTATGAACTCATATTTGCCGACGCCAACAAGCCATGAACCGTGTTCTTTGGAAACTTTTTGAGGCTTTGAATCGGCTTCTTTGATTTCGTTTTTGATGAATGAGTTCATGGATTTTCATTTTGCATCCTGGGGATCATTTTTGTGACAAGAAATTTGTGAAAACTCCATTTGATTCAAGTATGGAACTTGGTTACTTTTTCAAAACTTTCACGATCTTGAATCGTTTTCATTTTGGATGCCTTTCGAAAATTTGAGACCATAAATCTCTTCCTCTCGTTGACACGATCTTTATCGGCGTTTTGGTTGTTGAAAACGACGTCGACAATGGAATTATCCGACGTGTGCGATCGATGGGTCGTTTGGGTGGGAGTCGGGTAGAGAGGAAGAAGATGAAAGCCTTTTAGCGCATATTCTATTTTTGGTCCATCCAGTTTTATGAAATTTTCAGCTTGGTCCCTGTTAAATAAAAAAGTGGGTAAGCAAGACCTTAAGGAAGGATCTTCTATAAGTTGTTCAGAGGTGGCAGGATTTGTTTTTTTATTGTTTTGGGTAAAATTGATAAAAATTTTAATTTGTTTATTTTTCTTACGCATTGATCCTGTTATAATAAGAAAAGGACTTAAGTGTAGAAAAGAAATCTTGTTGGGGAGTGAACTATAATTTAAGTTGCAAGAGAAACTAAACTTAATGGTGAAATTTCATTTATTACTATGAAACTTTTTATTTTTTTGTGTCAAAGTCCTTCTCTCATTAAATAGGGAGTCAAACGCATAAAGTTTAATAATTAGGGTCTTAAAATAATATTTTAGCCAAAATTTCTGTTAAATTTTGGATGGAAATGTAACTCAGGACCCTTTTTGTTAACGGAGCAAACCACATGTCCCCTATTTGACACTTTTTAAACCACAGGACCCTATCTGAAAATGGGTCAAACCACAGGACCCTTTTATGTAATTTACCCTTTTCAAAATTATTGTTTCATTAAAATTCTTAGGTAAATTTCCATTTTCAAAGTGGAATTTCCTTTTCAGAATGTAATAAATGCACCTTAACGAGTGCCCTTAGGGCACTCGTTAGCATTACCCTTATAAAAAAATATATTAAAATTGAGTCAGCCCAAGCTATACTTTTATTATTTTTTTTTTTGATGAAAAGCCCAAGCTATACTTAAATGCATTGTTGTGAAATCCGGACCGGACCGGCCGGCCGGACTGGTCGGACCGCTAGCTGAAGAGATGAGCGAGTTGGTTCAACCATTTGAACCAAAATGATAGTTGGACCGGAAATAACCGGCCAAGAATCGGAAACTCGGGTCCAACCGCTGGACCGGACCAGTGGTTCTCAATTTTTTTTTTTTTGTACTGGGTCAGATTTACGTTTTTTTTTTTTTTGGATTTTGTACTTTTGAACTTTAAAATTGTGTTTGTGTGTGATGAATTTGAAACTTTAGAGTTGACATGTTGAATTTGATTATTATGAGTTTATGACTTATGAGATCTTGTTTAAGATGCATTTAGTCCATTTACTTGCTTGAAAAAATAGTTAGTCCATGATCTCTAGTTGTGGAGAGAAAAATTATATTATTTGCATAAAGAGATGTATTTATTAATAGATTTAATGCATCTCTTAGACCCAAAAAACAATATAGAGGGTTTATATTTAATATATTAAAAATAATTATTTATTGCGTCATCCGGTCCGACCGATGGTTCGACCGATTCAACCGATCAGACCATGAACCGAACACTTGTCCGAGTCTTTGTCCGGTTCGGTTATGACAACACTGCTTAAATGTTCTAAATTATTTGGGATCCAGTTTTTTAAAAGAATTTTAAATTCTTACCTAAACTAATTTAGAAGCCTCAAATTCAGGCTTTTTTGTCGCAGCAATTTTTTTTAAAAAATATAACTTAGATTAGATTGTTTTATTATTTTGGTCAAGTTACACTTTTGGTCCCATAACTTTTGTTATGTTCTCAACTTGGTCCATATCACGTTTATTCTCATATCTTTTGGTCAAGTTGCAGAATTGGTCTCATATCTTTGTAAAAAATTTCACTGTCAATGCCGCTTATCCAAAGATATAAGATTAATTTTGCACCTGACCCAAAGATATAGAACTAATTCTACAACTTGGCTAAAAGATATGAGACTAATTATGCATCATGACCCAAAGATATGCAACCAAAAGTGCAATATGAGACTAAATTTGCAACCTAAGCAAAAGATAAGAGACCAAAAGTACAACAAAAAAAAATTATGGGACAAAATTGATATATGAGCATAAGTTATGGGACCAAAAGTGAGTTTTGGCCACTATTTTATATTTTTAGTTTTAATCATTTTCAAGTTGATTGATACACTTTAAAAATTTATAATTGAATCCAACATTAGAAGAAGATAAACTCAAACTAGAAAATTGCTTGCACAACAAAGTGTTGATTTCTAGCTAAAAGACATGCAAATTATTTTTCTCTCTCAGGTGTCTCATCCAAAAGAACTTCCTCCTATCAGACAAACATCAGACTCCAAATATTTCAAGAGGTGGTTCTTTGAAGATCACAATTTCACTATGGCAAATTTCTGGTCTCCATACTTAGTAACATCAAGAGACAATGACCAAACCATTCAATCATACACTAGCCTCATGAACCTCTATGTAGATGAGGCTGATGAAACATGGGAACGTGACATAAAAAACTTTGACTATGTCATCGTCTCCGTTGGACACTGGTTTTTTCGACCACTAATGTACCATGAAAATGGCCAAATCATAGGATGCCACATGTGCCACAAGAACAACACACCAGAACTCACAAACTACTATGGATACAAAATGGCATTTAGAACTACTTTCAGGACACTCATGAATCTTGAAGGCTACAAAGGAGTGACGATATTGAGGACTTTCTCTCCTTCACACTTTGAGAATGGTGAGTGGAACAAAGGAGGGAGTTGCCCAAGAATGACGCCGTTTGGCAAGGAGGATGTGAAGTTTGAAGGGTATATTATGGAGTCATATTTAACTCAAGTGGTGGAGTTTAAAGAAGCAAAGAAAAAGGGGAGAGAGAAGGGGTTGAAGTTTTGGATGATAGATATTACAGAATTGATGTTGTTAAGGCCTGATGGGCATCCTAATAAGTATGGACATTCAAAAGATAAGAATGTGACTATCAATGATTGTGTTCATTGGTGTGTGCCTGGTCCTATTGACACTTGGAATGAGATTTTGTTGTATATGTTGAGAATGGATGGTGAGAAATTATCTAGTTCAATGTTGTAGAGATTTTCATACAAAATTCAATATTATTTATGATGTCAATTGTGAAAGTCTATTCTTTTTAGGTTAATTGGAAGGATTGATAATGTTTATGGTGGAATCTGCAACATAAATATCCAGCAATAAGTGATGCATAGCATATGTCATGTGATCTGTTGTCAGGTTTTGATTTTGATGGATCTATCTCAAATGTGATAAGATACGTTTTCTATGTTCTCCATATGAAGCGATTCGGAGCTAAAACAAAGAATTTAGTGAAGCGGAGTTTTTCAGCTTGCCTAAAATGATTTTGGTTTCGAAGTTCAATCAATTAGTTTTATGTTTTCTCCTTCTTTGTGTGGACACCAATTTTGGGGATTTTCGTGAATTGCTTTAATTTATACTTGAAAGAGATTGATTGAAGTTAGGTCTTGATTGCCTCTAGATTCTATTTTCTTATGGAATTTGTTAATAGGATATAAACATACCTATTAGCCTAGGGGAACCCAATTGAACTTGAATTTAAAGCATTGATATTATTAGTTCACCATAGAAATATAGGTGGGTTAATTAGATTCAATAAGCTTATAATTGACTGAAAGGTAATTATAGGTAATTAGGAGTTCAGGGTTTACTTTGCCATAATTGTAAGTCCATAATTAGTGTAGATAATTGATTAAGTGAAGTTTCTAAGTAGGGACAATCCTAGGGAAGTTTTTCACATTTGGTATTTAGAGAGTTTTTCTGTGTTCAGTTTGGATTCTGTTTATTGCATTTCAATTTTTGTTTAGTTTAATCTTCTATCTGTATTTGTTGTTTAGCTTAAATGAACCGCTATAGTCTGTGCCTAAAGTGAATTCACAAATAAATTCTTTGTGGGACGATACTTGGTGCTCAAGTCTAGTAGATTACTTCGGTAGTGTACGATAGCACTTGGGTTCTATAAATTTAAAATTTGCTTTAAAAAGAAATAACCCAACAAACCCACAAATGCAAATGTCATTGGATCAAAATGGGTTTATCGCACAAAGTTTAAAGAAGATGGCTCAATTGAATGTTTTAAGGATCGTTTAGTCGATAAGGGCTACACTCAAATTAAATTTATGGGCTTGACTTTGATGAAACTTTTAGCCTTGTGATGAAGTAACAACTATTTTCCTTGTCATTTCTCTCTGTCTTTCTTTATCTTGGAGTATGAGAAAACTTGATTTGAAAAATGCTTTTCTTCATGGACACTTAAAGGAAACTGTTTACATGGAACAACACTTGGTTCTGTGCATTCTAATAAACCTGACCATGTTTGTCTATTAAAGAAATCTCTCCATGGCCTTAAACAAGCACCAAGGGCATGGTTTGATCGTCTATCTACATTTTTATTACAACTTGGTTTCATTTGTAGTAAGGTAGATCCATCTTTATTTATTTTTAAAACTAGTACCATAACCACGTTGTTTTTATTTCATTTCCACTCTTTTACAATAACTTAGGCTCCGTTTGGTACAAGGGAAAGCAACTTTCCCTTGTAAAATAACACAGTTCCCCAAAAATTATTTTGTTTGGTTTAATTTTTAAACTCATGTAAAGCTCTTTCCATCGTAAAGGTGATTACAATGAACAGTGTACTTTTTTTTACATCCAATATACTCTGCTTTTCAACTTTACCTAGGGAAAGTAGGGCCAACATAAATTTTGGGTAAAATTGAATTTTGGCCCCAAAATTAAATTTTGGCCTAAAAAATTATATTTTGGCCCCACTGTGTGCCCAAAACTTGAGAAATTTTTTTTGGGTAAAATTATATTTTAGCCCCACTGTAAGGTGATAATGAGGGCATTATGATAATAATAATTTTTTCTCTACTTTACTTTCCCTTCAATATTTTTTTCATACCAAACAACTTTCAAACCTTTTACCTACTTTACTTTCCCTCCTTCTTTTCCTTTCCCAATGTAAAGCATTTTACTTTACATCTAAAATATTTGTACCAAACGGACCCTTAGTAATGAGTTTACCATCAAAGATCTTGGCCCTTTCCATTATTTTTTTGGGTGTTGAATTAATTCATATTCACTTCAAAGATGGTATTTTCTTAACCCAACAAAAATATACTAATGACCTTTTATGTAGGACAAAAATGATGCACAACAATGCCATTGCAACAAAAATATAATTTAATGATTTGGTCCTCAAAAAATATAAAAATTTCAATTTAATCCCTAATAGATGAAATTATAATATTTAGTCCTTGAATGATATAAATACAATCAATTTAGTCATTTTGTCAAAGATATTAACTGAAACTTAAAACTAAATATGATGCCATTTTAAATTTTGTTAACATTACACTTAACAAATTGATGTTAAAAAAGCATTAATTAGTAGTTAAATTTAAATCAATATCGTAAAAGGATCAAACTGAATGTAATGGTGTTTAAGTTACCAAATTGAAAAATCTATCATCACTTAAGGATCAAACAATTAACTTGCTCTATTTCTTTTTCGAAAAATGATGATTCCCTATATAAATATATTTTATTGTTAATAAAAATGAATTTATCTATAGTATATATGACTGTAATTTTTAGGTTCAAAAAAAATAATTAATAGATTTTATAATTTATTTAAAACTTGATGTTATTCTGAGGCATTAAAATTTTTATCTTAAAAAATATTCTGTTATATTTATTGATTGATAACAGGCCTATTAATTACTACGATATTGATAAGTGAATTCTAACCCAAACTATGATGAAAATAAATTAGTTAGGCAAAACACCCTTTCGTGCCCCTAACGTTTGCGGTGATTTTCAGTTATGCCCCTAACGTTTCATTTTTGTCAGTTGTGCCCCCAATGTGAAACGTTAGTTTCAATTATGCCCTCAATTTCAATCATCCACAAAAATAAACACCATTTTTGCACAATTTGAGGTCGATTTTGATCATATTTCATATGGGTTTTAATTTTCGGACATCACAAACTTGATTCCTTGGATCAATTTCAAAGATTAAGTTTAAAATAGCCCAAAATCCGAAGAAAATCGGACCCAATGAACCCCAAAAAGGACCAAAACGAAATGTAGCAAAACGAAGCATTTTTCTCAAAATTTCCATGTGCAAAATGATCCTTAGGAGTCGGAAATGAGTACCCATATGAAATCTGATCAAAACCGAGCTCAAATCGTGCGAAAATGGTGTTTTTTTTTGTGGATGATTGAAATTGGGGGCATAATTGAAACTAACGTTTCACATTGGGGGCACAACTGACACAAATGAAACGTTAGGGGCATAACTGAAAATCTCCGCAAACGTTAAGGGCACGAAAGGGTGTTTTGCCAATTAGTTATTAGTCACTCCTATCGATATTCAATATTCTCAATAAGGTTTAGTTAAAAAAATAAACAAAGTAAAATCTTACATTATTAAAATGTTACCCTAAAAATCTACATGAGTGTAGTCTAGTGATTCTCACTTGGTCCCTTGACTAAATGGTAGGAGTTCAAGTCTCATCTTTGAGTATGGACAACATTATGTGGCTAGCCGTTTACTTTTAAGTAGAGAACTTGCAAGGGAGAGATTAGTCACTATTCCCAATGTTGGATATCCTTAGTTTATAAAAAAAAAATATTACCCTAATAAAACATCTTGCATTAATTAAGTGGCGCGCTTGCTTCTTTAATTTGTGAAAAAATCAATATATACAAGACTCTTACAAATTAAATATAAATATAAATAATTTTAAAAATATGACTAAAACTCTATTGTCATTTCTCATATATTATTTTTTCCCCTCTAGTTGATCCTTGGATTTTATTTGCAATTTAGCCCCATCTCCCCTACAAATTAAAATATTTGTCATGATATTTATTAATCATTATTTCATATGATTTTTAACTAAACTAATGATATAATATCTTTAAAAAATATCCTTATAATATAATAATATTGTTAGTTAGCAACGTGACATATTAATCATTATATAAATATAATAATTTCGTTATCAACAAACAATCATTTTCATTCAAAAAAAAATTAACAATCATTAACATTGAACCCAATTTGAGTTTGGGCAAAAAAAAAAACCCAATTTGAGAGTAGCCTACGAAAAAAAAACATCTGGAGGCCGAAACAACTTGAACATAACTAATACGTCACCGGCTAAAAAAAAGTTTTATTAGTTATATATATATATAGATCAAAGTGCAAATTTGGTGCTATATATTTTGTTGAGTTTTCAATTTAGTCCCATATCATTTTGGGTCTCATATCTTTTGGTCAAATTGTAGAATTAGTCTCATATCTTTGCAAAAGGATCAATCGTTAGTTGATCATTTTGCAAAAATATGAAACTACTTCTGCACATAGCTCAAAAATATAAAACCAATTATGTAATTGACCCAAAAATATGAGACCAAATCTACAACAAAAAAGATATAGAACCAAATTGGGAACTGATCCAAAAATATGAAACCAAAGTGCAATAAAATAAAATATATGGAAGCAAATTTACACTTTAACCATATATATATATACACACACATGTGTGTGTATATATATAAAAAAAATAATTAAACAGCCTTTTTTTTCCTTCTATACAGCTAGCAGGCCCGACGAGAAATGTTATAAAGACATATTCAGCATTAAATCAAATGCACTATATCATATGATCATAAGTTCATAACATATCATATTATAACTCATAAGAACCATGAATATTCGAGCCATTCATGAATTTGTTCTCCATGGAAAATACACTCCTCCTCCCAAATCAATTTTCCTTCTTCCAATATTCATCCTCTTTCTCATCATTTTTTTTCCTTTCCCATTCATAAAAAACTATTCATCACATCAATCACCATCATCATCATCATCTTCATCTTCATCTCGTAAGATAATGGCATCAAACACTGCTATGAACATGATGAACAGAACATCATCATCATCATGTGACATATTTTCGGGAGAATGGGTTAGAAATCCAAAAGGGGCTTATTACGATGATGAAAGCTGCTATTTGGTAATAGAACAACAAAGGTGTCTCAAGAATGGAAGAAGTGACAGAGAGTATTTGAATTGGAGATGGAAGCCTCAGGAATGTGAGCTTCCATTGTTTAATGCAACTCTGTTTTTGGAGAATGTCAGAGGAAAATCAATGGCCTTTTTGGGAGACTCTGTGGGACTAAACCAAATGTATTCTTTGTTGTGCCTCTTAAGCACTGTGAGTATATTCTATATATATATATATATATATTATTACTCAATAATCATAATTCATAATCACTTGGATTGAATTGATCATGGATTTATATGTAGGAATGTATTTTGCATTGGGTTTTAGCTTGGACTAAACTAACAATTCAATCTTGGCAAGAATACTAATTTCATCCCCAATTTTTTTTACGGTCAATTTGGTTTCTAATGTTATACATTTTGGTTAAATTTATCCTTTGACAAACATCTTTCTTCCCGTAAATTAACAACACACTGCATTATGTTTTTCAATTTATTAGGATTTGAATTTATTTTTCTATCAATTTTATATTATATATCATTAGTCATGTAGATTCTGTCGTTAGTATTATATTATATGACTAACGTAAGAGCAAAGGATAAAATTGACCGAAATGTGAAACATGGAGGACGAAATTGACAAAGAAAAATTAAGGACGAAATTAGTGTTTTTACCTTCAATCTTTGTAAGATTATCGAGTTCACAATTCTTATCAATATTTTTAATGCAAAAATTAAATTAATTATCATTATATCTTTTAAAAATTAAATCATATCATTTTGTTTTTTTTTTCAAAAATTGAATTAAACTATATATCTACCGTATTTCAATGATTAATTAATTAATGTAATCTATTTTCTTTACAACGTGCAACTCCACCCATCATTGGTGTACATCTTCCTCGAAATCCACTGACCTGAAAAAAATAAAGGTCATCCTGATCTTGTAGTCCACTGACGGCTGCGCATGGGTTTAAATAAAAGATTCGAATTGCTTTTAGAAGAAAAGAGTAAGTTAACAATTTAGTCCTTCAAAGATTACCAAACTGACAATTCGGTCCCTAAAACATTAAAATATACAATTTAGTCTTTGAAAGATCAAAATGGTATACTAGTTAGTCTTTATTTTATAGACTAAATAATATACCGTTTTAATTTTTTGGGAACTAAAAAGTATAATATTTTAATCTTTTAAGGACTAAATGTGTATTTTAATCTTTCAGGGACCGAATTGTCAACTCGATAATTTTTCAGGATCCAAATTATTATTTAACTCTAAAAATAAATAAATTAAAATTGAGTCAGCCCCAACTATACTACTTAAATGTTCTTAATTATTTGGGCTCCAGTTTTTTAATAAAATTTTAAATTCTTACCTAAACTAATTAAGAAGCCTCCAATTCAGTCTTTTTTCTCGCACTAAAAAAAATTAAAAAATATTACTTTAATTAGATTGTTTTATTATTTTATATAGTTAGGTTTAATCATTTTTTCAAGTTGATTGATATACTTTAAACATTTATAATTGAATACAACAATAAAAGAAGACAAACTCAAACTCTAAAACACTTGCAAATTCTTTTACTCTTTCAGGTTTCTTATCCAAAGGAACTTGCTCCTATCAAACAAGCATCAGACCACAAATATTTCAAGAGGTTTTTCTTTGAAGATTACAATTTCACTATGGCAAATTTCTGGTCTCCATACTTAGTCGCATCAAGAGACAATGATCAAACCATTAACTCATACACTAGCATGATGAACCTCTATGTAGATGAGGCTGATGAAACATGGGCACATGACATAAAAAACTTTGACTATGTTATCATCTCTGTCGGGCACTGGTTTTTCCGACCACTAATGTACCATGAAAATGGCAAAATAGTAGGATGCCACTTGTGTCACAAGAACAACACACCAGAACTCACAAACTACTATGGATACAAAATGGCATTCAGGACTACTTTCAAAACTCTCATGAATCTTGAAGGCTACAAGGGAGTGACAATTTTGAGGACGTTTTCACCTTCACACTTTGAGAATGGTGAGTGGAATAATGGAGGGAGTTGCCCGAGAACGACGCCGTTTGGCAAGGAAGATGTGAGGCTTGAAGGGTCTATTATGGAGTCATATTTGACTCAAGTGGTGGAGTTTAAAGAAGCAGAGAAGAAGGCAAGAAAGAAGGGGTTGAAGTTTTGGATGATGGATATAACAGAATTAATGTTGTTAAGACCCGATGGGCATCCTAATAAGTATGGACATTCAAAGGATAAGAATGTGACCATTATTGACTGTGTTCATTGGTGTTTGCCTGGTCCTATTGACACTTGGAATGAGATTTTGTTGTATAAGTTGAGAATGGATAGTGAGAAATCATCAAGTTCAATGTTGTAGAGATTTTCATACAACATTGAATATTATTTATGATGTCAATTGTGAAAGTACCTATTCTTTTTAGGCTGATTGGAGGGATTGATATTGTTTATGATGGACTTTGCAACATAAATACCCAACAATAAGTGATGCATATAGCATATGTTATGTGATATGTTGTCAGGTCTTGATTCTGATGAATCTATCTCAAATGCTCTTGTAATATACAAGGAGGGGATGAATTTCAAAGATTTAAATGAATAATTTTCGTACAACATTGAATATTGTTTAGGACAAAGTACAAATTTGGTCCCATATATTTTGCTAGGTTCCCAATTTGGTCGTGTACTTTTTTCTGTTGCAGTTTGGGTTCTATATCTTTGCAAAAGATCCCACTTTTGGTCTCATATCATTTTTTGTCTTATATCTTTTAGTCAAGTTGCACAATTAGTCTCATATTTTTGCATTGGTTGATCCTTTTGTAAAGATATGTGATCGCTTTTAAACATGATCCAAAGATATATAGGATCAATTCTGCAATTAACTCAAATATATGGGGCCAAATCTGCAATAGAAAAATATATGAGACCAAATTGAGACCTGACCCAAAGATATAAGACAAAAAATGCAACAAAAAAAAGATATGAAACCAAATTGGGAAAGTACCTATTCTTTTTAGGGTGATTGGAGGGATTGATATTGTTTATGGTGGACTCTGCAAAATAAATACCAAGCAATAAGTGATGCATATAGCATATGTTATCTTGGATGATAAACTGCTGCTTTAAAAGAAGTATAATCTGATATGGGAACTGGTCTGCCTTTTGCTATACAAATGACATGAAAGCATATTAAAGACAATACAGCAATATAAAGACAANGTTGTCATCTTTTGTATGCAAGTCTCAAAACACATACCAAGCAATAACATTCAAGTATGTTGTCTTGGATATTTAAATGACATATGGCATATATGTACCATAAAAGCTTATAACCCACTACATTATAAATTTCTGGGTAACAAATTACTAATATATAATTGAATTTTGAAGCTATCCACTTAACAAGCATTGACTCACAACACCAAAATAGGACAAATTTATTGAGTATAAGCAGCACACACACGACAGTAACACAAGCAAGGAAAAAATATATGACAGTTCATGAGTATAAAGAAAACCACTGTTTTACAAGTTTCAAACAACAACATCTTACCTTGTGGTTAATTCTTTTCCTTAAATGAAGCTGGACCACTGTTACAGTAATTGCAATGTTTGTAGAAGTAACAATGATTGTTACCAAGCTGGAGTATGACAGAACAAATAGGGGGCCTATTAACTGGGCCATAACACCAACAAAAGAGAGAAATTACAGCATATGCATTCAATATAAGATAAATACTCATTTCTCACTATAAAGGGACTGAATTGTCATAAAATACAGCATATGCATTCAGTGAAAGAAAAAATATATATTTTCAAGCTCACTATTTTCATCAAGAAATCTAACAAGTTGTCATCCCTATCGCAAGCTTAGGGAAACAATAAGCTTTGAAGTGCCAAAAAAAAAATAAACTAGCCAGTCTTTAAGAAAAGAAAAAAGATCAATGAAACTGCAGCGCCTTAATAGCTTATAGTTTTTTTTTTTTTTTTCTATTTTTCTGCTTAAAACTAAAAGGCCTTCGTTTTTCACTTGTTCCACTACATTACTCTCTGTTTAATTTGAAGTTAATAGAATGCAATTGAGAAAGTTCTTTTTAGCTAAGAAAATCGTAATGCATGGAACAGAGTAAGAGCAAACGCATACAGAGTACTGATGGCAATAACAATGATGGTATCGAAATGTTTCATGTATATTGGTGTCTTTGGAACAGTGAAAACTGAAAAGCTATCACCCTTGTTGCAGAAAAAATATCTGATCTTTATATATATATATATATATATAACCACAATCATTACATGCCTATTTAAATAATTTTATACCTAAAAATCTACTTTTACAAAATCTTACCCAAACAACATTCAAGATTTTTCATAATCTGTTTATAGTGTGATTTTGACTTACCCGAAGAGATCCTAATTCTGGTTCCAAATCAGTGACAATCTAATTATCTGATCCCATTTGATTTAATACCTAGATTATTAAGTTTTAGAGTGTTCTGAATTTTAACTGATTCGATCTTAATTTTTAAACATTAGATTGGAGCACATTTCTTTTTAAATAGTCAACTTTGATCAAACTGATTATTTTTTTTTTGTCTGAATCAAACTGATTATTTATTTACAACCATTTATGATAGGTCAAAGTGTATTTTTGGTCCCATAAATAATGCCCACGTCTCAATTGGGTCCCATAATTTTTTTTGTTACACTTTTGGTGTTATATCTTTTGCTTAAGTTGCAAATTTGGTCTCATACCTTTTGGTCAGGTTGCAGAATTGATCTCATATTTTTGTAAAAATTTCCACCGTCAGTCCCACTTAACTAGAAGATATGAGACCGATTCTACACCTGACCCAAAAATATGAAAACAATTTTACAATCTAATTAAAAGATATGAGATCAATTTTACAACCTGACCCAAAGATGTGGGACCAAAACTGCAACACGGGATTAAATTTGCAACCTGAACAAAAGATATGAGACCAAAAGTGCAACAATGAAAATTATGGGACCAAATTGAGACATGAGTAAAAGTTATGGGACCAAAAATAGACTTTTGCCTTTATGGTATGTTTATCCAAGAAGAAAATATATTAACTAATAATAATGGGTGAGTATTGTGAAGGTCCACTTGTTATGTTGAGTATTACAAAACTAGCATTTCATATTATATATGTTCATTCTTTCTTTGCACAATGAAACGGTGTCACAACTAACAATTAATCAATCAAAACTTATTAAAATGGATCTGTGGAGTTGGCAATACGTAATCGCTTTTGGCAACACATATCTAATCATACAATGAGTATACCTAATTTTATCTTGAACACACCGACAAGCTAAGGCTGCTTAATTAAAAAAATAATTATTAAAAGTTCAACCTTCTGAGTTCAGTTTTTGCCGTTACATTTTACATTTTTACTGGGCGTGTAGTACATAGATTGTTTTTTTGTTTTCGGAAATCTTATTCTTGAGAATCATTATAGTCCTAGAAATGTGATTCCCAAGAATAAGATTCCCAGCAGTATAAGGGGCTGATTGGTAGGGGCGTTTCTTGTTTTTATTTTCATTGAAAATAGAAAATGATAAAGAAAATATGTTTGGTTGACATTTTGAGAAATAATTTTTAGAAAACGTTTCTAAGATAAAATTATGAAAAGGCAGTGGCATACTTGTAAATACATGTATTTTCCTCTAAACCCACCCAAACCCTTCTCACACACGATACTGAGCACTTCTCACACGATTCAGCGGCAGCTTCTCTTCGTCTCGCATGGAATCCTCATCTCACATGGCGCCATCGTCGTCTCGCACGGTGTCCTTCTCTCACACAGCATCCTCATCTTGCACAACTCTTTATTTTTGTTTTTGTTTGCATGTGATGGCTGCATGTGATTTTGATACGCTTTTTATTTTTATTTATTTTGAATGGGAAAGTAGAGCTAATGATTCAAGGATGTTTTTATATGCTTTAAAGCCGACAAACAATTTTCCTCATCCTCAAGGAGGTAAAACTTCTTATGATGTTTATGAGTGTTATTCTTTTTTAAAAAAATTGCTTATGATATTTATGAATGTAATTTTTTTTCTACATATCAATTTTATCTTGTTGATTCTGGTTATCTTAATATGTCTAGATATCTTGCTCCTTATCATGGTCAAAGATATCATTTGCAAGATTATCGTAGACAATGACGACCACGAGGAAGACCTGAACTTTTTAATTACAGGCACTCTTCTTTGCAAAATATAATAGAAAGATGTTTTGGAGTATTGAAAGAACGTTTTTCAATTTTGAAGTTCATGTCAAATTATCCAGTGAGAAAACAAAGACAAATTCCTATAGTTGCACCATACATAATTTCATCAGGATGCAGAATAGTAGAGATAGACTTTTTGAAGAATATGCTAGAGAAGACATGATAATACAAGAAGAACAAGGTTTGGGAGCACAACAAGGATTCAATGATGCATTACAAATGGCTCAAACTAGAGAAAATATTTGTAATGAAATATAGGTGAATTATAAAAGAGCTCGTCGTTAATAATACTGTTTAAGAGAGGATTATTGAATTTTAATTTTTTCTAATTTTCTTTGGTATCAATTTGGTACCCTGTGGTTAGGGGCGGTTCCCCTTTGGTACCCTGAAAGAAAAATTTTTGCATTGTCGTACCCCGTGGTTTGCTCCGTTAGCGATTTGGTACCCTGAGGTTTTTTTCTGTTAGGATTTAATGGCAAATGTTAGTTAAAATGTCAAAAATCTCCCAAAAAGTCTTCTTTTATGCGTTTAAGTCCTTTCCCTTTACTAAAAGGGATCAAAACATAAAGAATTAATTATAAAAGGGTCTTTAGAATTCTAATATTATAGATTTTTCTCCTTTTCATAAGATTTCTTTTGAATAGGTCCTGATTTAACTACACTTTAATCCCAAAAGTTTATGATCTTTATCAAAATAGTCCTTAGAACCTCAAAAGACAAATGAGCATCTATGATTTATAAAAAAATCCCTATATTCAACTACAATTTTCATTCAAGTAAACTACAAACAAATCAAAACCCCCAAATTTTTCAAAAATCAAGCCCCCACAAATCAAAAACCCTCTCAACAACAAAATCAACATCATCAACAACCAATTTCTTCAGACCCTAAGAAATCAAAATTCAAAACAAAGAAATTCAGTTTCTTCCTCAAAAATATTAAAAACCCTAAACCCTAAACCTTAAAACACCAAACCCTAAACCCTAAAAAAAAGTCTAAGTTCAACAAATAGGTCAAAGTATAAATGGTTTAGCCCCTTTTCAACTGCATCAGAATTGTATTTTCGCACCCCAAAGTTAGTTAAAATTATGAAACAACCCCCCTTCACAATACATCACAGACTTGACTCTCTCCCATATTCATTTTCTCTCTCTCGTCTTCCACCATTCTCTCTCACTCTCTCAGTTCCAGCCACTATCCACCACCACTAACATCGCCGACGACCACCTCCGGCCAACCGGAAGTCGCCGGCGACCACCGTCCAGCCACCACCACTGCACCTTTCTTCTTCCTTCTCTAGGTGACGCACCTCCGGCCAACAGATTTGTCTATGTTCAGGACACTTTGCGTTCGAAGGCTGACGTGGTGTCGTCGTCGGTACTGGTTTTCCCCAAGGAGGAGGACGAAGAAGAAGAG
This sequence comes from Chamaecrista fasciculata, assembly GCA_003254925.1. Taxonomy (NCBI): domain Eukaryota; kingdom Viridiplantae; phylum Streptophyta; class Magnoliopsida; order Fabales; family Fabaceae; genus Chamaecrista; species Chamaecrista fasciculata. Next base: position 33,390 of record QANZ01009330.1, read on the forward strand.
GGACCCGATGATTGCGTTCGGCGACTTCTTCGGCGACTTCTCTGAGTGGATCGAAGACGGAATCAATGGCATCCATTATCTCTCTTTTCTCTCTTTTGTTCAGACTTCAGATCGAGGATGATGAAATCGATACTTGTGATATTTTTTTAATGAAATCTTCATCTTCCCAAATCCTCATTATTCTCGATTTTGATTTCGTTTTCATTTTGGCTGTGATTTGGATTCAATTCGTTTTCACTTTGATTTAGTTTTGGCTTTGATTTGCTGTGAGGATGAGGGGGAACGATGATGAAAACAGGGGAGGAAGAGGAAGTGGAAGAGGACGACGGAGCAAGAGAGAGAGAGAGAGAGGATGAGGATGATGATGATCTTTAATTTAGGGTTTATTTCAATTTAGTCCCTAAAAGATTCTTAGATTAAGGATTTAGGGTTTTAATTGTACAACTCATGCTTTTTCAAGGGTTTAGGGTTTAGGGTTTAGGGTTTAGGGCTTAGGGTTTAGGGTTTTAGGGATTTTAATATTTTTAAGGACTAAATTGAAATGTTTGAAAGAGTTTTGGGACACTTTAAAATTTTATTTTGAGGATTTGGGATTAAAATGAATGAAGATGATGAAAAAGAGGGGGAATTGAAAATAATGGGATAAAATTTGAAGCCAGGGACCTATTTGACAACACACAAACTTTTTTTTTTTTTTTAAATAATAATGCTGATATGACGCATAATAATGTTGATGATGTTGATTTTGTTGTTGAGAGGGTTTTTGATTTGTGGGGCTTGATTTTGGAAAAATTTGGGGGTTTTGATTTGTTTGTAGTGTACTAGAATGAAAATTGTAGTTGAATATAGGGATTTTTTGATAAATCATAGATGCTCATTTGTCTTTTGAGGTTCTAAGGACTATTTTGATAAAGATCATAAACTTTTGGGATTAAAGTGTAATTAAATAAGGACCTATTCAAAAGAAATCTTATGAAAAGGAGAAAAATCTATAATATTAGAATTCTAAAGACCCTTTTATAATTAATTCTTTATGTTTTGATCCCTTTTAGTAAAGGGAAAAGACTTAAACGCATAAGAGAAGACTTTTGGGGAGATTTTTGACATTTTAACTAACATTTGCCGTTAAATCCTAACAGAAAAAAACCTCAGGGTACCAAATCGCTAACGGAGCAAACCACGGGGTACCACAATGCAAAAATTTTTCTTTCAGGATACCAAAGGGGAACCGCCCCTAACCACAGGGTACCAAATTGCAATTTACCCTATTTTTTTACATACAATGTGATTATATTTTGTTTAATGTACAAGTGACAAAAATCAGGAGTGAAAACAAAAACATGAACATGATAACCAGTCACATATTCATAATTTTTGCCTTTTAAAAAATTCGAAACCAAACACGTTTTCTTAAACTTTGTTTCCAAAACTATATTTTCACAATGAAAACCAAACGCATTTTCAAAAAAGTTGAAAATTTGAAAATAAAAATCATTTTCAAGAAATGAAAACAAGAAATATTTTCACAAACCAATCAAGCTCTAAATTTTTCTGTTTGGATGAATTAAAACAGTTATGAATTATTTTGAAATATTTCCAAGAACATTACATTCTATGTTTGGTTCAACTTTGATAATCCTAGGAACTTTAATACTTCTCTAAATATATACTTGACTTTTTTATTCTCAAATAATAGCTTATCAAATGTAGAAATTTTCTAAAACAATTCATAAGAATACCTTAAAAAAATGTTCTTTATTTCTACATCATAAAAAAAAATCTATCATAATTAAAATTATTAAATAAACTTAACAATTTCGTCAAGAAAATATGATTTCAAAACATAATATCCATAATTCTTCAATTAATAAATAATCTACAAAAGTCACCACTCAAAATATAACTAACATAATTCTCAAAATAAAACTTAATTAAATAGGTTTGACAAAGATAGAGATAGATGAGAAATGAAAATAGTTTGTAGAATAAAATTTAATTAGCTAAGTTAAACAAGAGTAATTTAGTCATTTTAGGTGGATTAAAATAATCTCATCCTATGGGATTATGCTTCTCCCGAGAATACAATATTCTCAGGATTAATTTTTTAATCTGAGTATTAAACGCAGAATTAGCCTATGCTGGAACTCATAATCCTGAGACTAGTTTTTCAATCCGTATACAAAACACCCCTAACATTTTCTTGATAAGAATATTCTCAAAAGTAATTTGGTTTAGAGAAAAACTTATATCAAGTTATTTATATCCTTGTTATCAAGTTCCTTCAATCACAAGTTTTAAATACATTTTCCCTTTTCAATAATTGGTCATGCAAAAAATGGTGTTTAATATTCTCTCTATCATGATTGATCATGTATAAAATTTTTACCACGTGTCAAATATCAATTGGAGAACTTGATAGTAAAAATATAAAGAACTTATATAAGTTTTGCCCTTTGGTTTAAACTCTCAATTTTTTACGAGAGTTATATATATATATATATTGTTCGTGTGCGTTTATCATACTGAATTTTTAGAAATACTTTAAAATAAAATATATTAAAAATATATTACAAATATTCTTCTTCATTTATATATATAATGATTGCTCTCTTATAATTTCTGAACTTATTAATTATTTCGGATCTTGTTATTCTTTTTCATGTTTTCTTTTGCACGTATAATTAATAAGGAACAAGTAATGTATGTACATATTAGTCCTACCACAGTATCTATAGAAGAAACAAACATGTATACATCAGATATTAGTCCTACCACAATATCTATATATATACCATATACCTTAACTATCTGTTTATTTTGGACAGATATTGAATAATTAAAGTAATACCTGTATCCACCTGATATCCGGTATCTAATGGATATCATATATTTTTTACAGGTGGATTTGAACGAGTATTCTAATACTCGTCCAAATTGTCATTCCCAATAAAAATGGATGTAAATGGCAGCTTCTATTCAAGAGAACTGTGAAATTTTGTTCAAGCTAGGGAGCTCCAAGACATAAAAGATCATAAGCAAAATTAAACTAAATTATTACAAAGCTACAATCCACTATAAAGTAATGATATCACCTAACAGAAGTCCATGCTCAAGCACATGGTCCAGACTTCACAAAGTCCTTGAGCTACAACGGTTCCCTTCATGAACATTTCTCTCCGATCCTTTTCCCATTTCTTCATGTGCTTCATTCTCCAATTCAGCATTAGTTTCCACGATAGGTGTCTTTGCCTCCACATCATCTTCCACAGCTACATCATCATCTGCGTTGATCCATGATTGCCACTAGGAAAGACAAGAATGGTTCAGTCTAAGCGAGTAAGGGAGAAATGTTTGAGGGGAGTTGACCTTGGAAGGTACGAAGAAAAGAAGCATGAAAAATGTCGTGAAGTCGACTATATGTAGAAAGAAGCAGCTTGTAAGCGACTACCTCAACTTTGGCCAACACTTTGAATGGTCCATAATCTCATTTAATTAGACAGTTTGTGATTCAATCGTTTAGCCACTAACACTTTCTTATATTGTTTGAATCGAACAAAACCCAATCCCGAACATTGAAAGTCACTTCTGTCCTCTTGTGCTAGCTGTAAATTAGCTTAGAGCTTTTTCTCGCAAGGCGTTGCGCTCCACTACCAAATCATTAACATAGTCCACTGTAATTGTGGAGTTCACCATGGAAGAAATCATAGAAGGATTGTAGCCATAGAGGGCTTGATATGGGGTCATGCCAGCAGCACTGCGATATGATGAATTATACCAAAACTCTACTCAGGCTAAGTAACCAAACCACTCCCTTGGTTGGTCGCTAGTGAAACATTGAAGATATTGTTCGAAACATCGATTCACCACCTTTGTCCGATCATCCGTCTATGGATGATACGTCGTGCTATAGTGCAACTCCGCTCCACTAGGATTCATCAATTGACGCCAGAAAGCACTCATGAAGATAGAATCGCGATCAATGATGATGTGACGAGGAAAACCATGCAATTTACGACATGTTTCACAAAATCATTCGCTATTGTACTGGTAGAAAAATGAGGTTGGAGAGCTATAAAGTGTGCACCTTTTGTCAATCCATCAACAAGACCATGATTGCAATAATAATATTCAACTCGTTCAGGAGGTGAGACTTTATTGGTGTACCCTGGCTCATCCTTAAATTATGAAGTCTCTTCATCAGATGTGGGTGATTTGTCAATGACTTCACCGAGTACAGTTCCTCAAGATTCTTCCACGCCTGTGCCACCATTTCCTTGTTGGTGATCTCCCATAAAACACAATATGTAAAACTCATGGAAATCACACTTAATGCCTTATTCCTTAGTGCCTTCCTCTATTCTTTCATCTTCGTGTCAGCAAAATTTTCTTCAATTGTCTGTCACAAGTCCTGAAGAATTAATGCCGATTTCATTCAAATCTTTTATAGACTAAAGTTTCCTCCATCAAATTTCTCAACATCATCATTTGTCAACAATGCCATCGAAATTGATCTACGAACTATGCCTATCGAGTTATGAATCTAATAACAAATTCACCAACCAGACTCTGATACCACTTGTTAGAATTCACAGGGCCTCCTAACAACCAAGGTAATCAAGATCGTGATCTTACTAAGGATCGGAAGGGGCACAGGATAGATCGAATCGGAAGATCAAATCGAGGATCGCAAGATCCTAGTTTTTTTTAAAAATAATATATATGTAATAACATTAATTCTTTTAGTAATATTGAAAAAATCCTTATTATTTGATCCCTAAATTTACATTGAATAAACAAATCAACCTTTAATTATTACAATTGTGAACGATTTGGTCCTTGGGTCAAATACAAGGACCAAGAGGTAACAATCCAGATATCAAATAGTATAAATTTAATACAAATTCAAGGATAAAAAGTATAAAGTTAATTAGAATTTAGGGACCAAATAGTATTAATTAAGTATAAAATTAGTTTAAATTTAGGGACCAAATAGTTGAATTGAAATATTTCAGGGATTAAATCGTGTATTTTGATTATTCATGGACTGATTAGTTGACTCGGTGTAAATTCAGGGACTAAATAGTATGTTTTCTCTTAAAAAATGTCAAAACGCAAAGAAAAAGAAAGAAATTAAAAATCTGACTAAGATCTCTAGGATCTTGTGATCCTACGATCCTACCCAAAAAATCGCGATCCCACTACGATCTCAGTCATTTTCGATCTTATGTGCGATCTGGCTAGGTGAACCTTATCAAGATCTCGATCTTGATCACCATGCTAACAACCATTCAAAGATCAAACAAAGTATAAAGAATGCTGGAAAAAAAAAAAGAGAATAAGATATTAACACAATAATTAACATAGTTGGACCGTTACAAGACAAGAGGGGCTAGTGGGGCCATGGCCCCAAAATTGGGAGTAATTTCAAATAACCCCCCNAAAAAAACAGCACGTGCACGTCACATGCATGGTAAAAACACGAAATTCACCCTCCTAAACTCAGATTTTACAATTCAGTCTAAAAAGGAAAACACGAAATCCCCTACCTTCAAGTATATACTAAACTGTGGCTTTTTGTGGCTGAATTGTGAAATCTGAGTTTAGGATGGTGGATTTTGTATTTTTGAACAGGGTACCAAAATGTCACTTTTGAAAGAACAAGGTACCAAAGTAGAACCAGTTCATACCTCAGGGTACCAAAGTGTAATTTACCCTTAATATTTTAATCGATTTCAATAATAATATCTTTCCAATCTCATTATCTCTTTACATCCTTTTATACTTTTTTTTGTCCAAATTATATATTTTTATCTTATAATATTGATAATATATAGAGGTAAAAATAGGCTAATATTTACTCAAAGTTTCATTTCGGTCCCTAATATTTCTTTGTTCCGTTTTAGTTCTTAGTGTTTCCTAAATGTTTTATGATTGGCTTCAAACTATCGAATATGGTCATATTTTTCTCCTCTCAAACTTGAATGCAATGGAATTAGAGGTACAAGTTAAATTTGATAAGTTCTTTCTTTACCTATTTGGAATCATCGACAAACAATGTATGAATGCAGGCCCGAAAATGGGCGGCTTATTTCATGAATTTGGCCATATATCTCTCGTTGCAAGTTCAAATGCAACGAAATCACAGCTACAAATTGGGACCATTGACAAACAATGTCAAATAATACTCTGAAAGCTAATATTGATGTTTTGAGTTTTGACCAAACTCACTTTCAGAGTACTATTTAACATCGTTTGCCAACATCTCCAACTAGACAAAAAAAAAATGATTTGTCAAGAGTAATTTGTAGCTCCGATTTTGTTGCATTTGAACTTGAAACGAGAGAAATATGACCGAATTCATGAACCAAAGACCAACTTTTTGGGGCTCGCTTTCATGCCCAATTTGACCTCGTTTGTTAATGACTCCAATTGAGTTAAAAAAGACCTCATCAAATCTAACACGTAGCTCTGATTTCATCGTGTTTTAGTTTAAAACGAAAGAGATATGATCGTATTCAATAGTTAAAGACTAATATAAAACATTAAACACCAAAGCAAAAAAATTAATATTAGGGACCAAAACAAAATTTTGAATAAACATTAGACACCAAAATAGGATTTGGGCAAAACTCCCCCCCCCCCCCCCCCCCCC
>QANZ01009330.1:44480-65521 GCA_003254925.1 Chamaecrista fasciculata
AAAAAGTGTGGGAGTAGAGTCCTGTCTACTTCTTTGTGTAGAAGTTGTAGACTCAAAAAAGGCGAGTATTTGGCCGTTGTATCCTGGGGGTGACGCGTCCGTGTACCACTACACCGGGATTATAGACAAAGTTTCTACCCGTGGAGGGCGTGAATTACCTTAAAGAGAGCGAGATATCCGTGCCTCGGCCTAATACCACGCGGTTTTTGTTTACTAACTTTTTATATCTTGATATTGTGTTCTCTTATTTTCTCTTGTAGCCCCAACATCACCTCTCAAAGTCTTGTCTCCACAATTAACTACTAATATATTTATAAGCATCTAAAATTTTAGCCTTATATAAAGATTACTTAACCTAGGTCCCTTAAGATAAAAAATTCAGATACTTGATTCTTTATTCTACTAAAAATATTAACATCTTTAACTCTAATAATAATAATTAATTGAATACAAGTCATCAAATCACCTAAAAGTCGATAATATATATAAATATATATTTGTTTGTGTGTGTTTTCTAAACTGAATTTCTTGAAATAGTTTAAAATAAAATGTTTTAATGACATGCTTTTTACGTATATATATAAAAAATCACGTGAAAAAATTTAAAATATAACATTATTCTCCTCCTTGAAATACATATAGATAGATAGATAGATACAAGTTTCTCACGGAAATAAATTTGGTGTGAGAGATGAAATCACAACAATTGACGGAAATAAATTCAATATGAGAGATGAAATCCCAACAATTGACAGAAATAAATTAGGTGTAAGAGATGAAATCATTAACCTAGAGTTAACATTGATCTTGAATGAAGTTAAAATCTTCAAGCCACAAGATCCAAGAGTAAACAAGATGGAATAGTAATGATTTTGGCAAAGAAATAGACCGAAGTTGAACCAAAATGAGGACCATGTGTAGAGATATTAATATTAGTTAGGTTTTAGTTGATTGACAACTGTATTTGTTATTTTTAGTTGAGTGACAGCTGTATTAGTTGGGTATCAGTTACAATCCTAGCTGATGTATTTTACCAAACTATTTAGATATAAATAGTTGGTTTTATTCTGTAATAGATATAATGCAATAATAAAAAATACTTCCAGATTTCTCTTATCTTTACTTTTCTATTCTCTGTTCATGGTATCAGAGCCAGGTTTATTCACGGAGAGTGAGAATGCCGAACCAAGAAAATGGAGCTGGAGCTTCGACGGAATCGCCTAAGACGAAGGATTTCTCTTGGGCGCTTCATTCATCGGATCAACCCGGTATGATTTTAGTCTCTACTCCACTTGATTGTACGAACTATCTTCCCTGGAGCACCGCGATGAAGATTGCTTTAGGTTCGAAGGAGAAGATGGGATTTGTTGATGGATCTTTGAAGATGCCTGACGATGATGACAGTTCTAAGGCTTGGAAGAAAGCGGACCAGATGATAATGTCTTGGTTGCTTAACTCCATTACCAAGAATATGCGAGAATCGTTTCTATATTTTCCTTCATCTCATGCGATTTGGTCTGAGCTGGAGCGACGTTTTGGAGTGACGAGTGGACCTCGGTTGTTACAGATTCAGCGCGAGATGATCAAGATTAAGCAAGCTAATGACTCTGTTACTATATATTACAGTAGATTGCATAAATGCTGGGATGAATTAGCTCGTCTTCAGCCACCTCCTCTTTGTACTTGTGATGCTAAACAAAAGATGATTGACTTGGAATCTTCAAGAAGATTAGGTCAGTTCTTGATTGGTCTTAATGAATCATTTGATGGATTAAGTAATCAGATTACTAATATGGAGCCATTGCCGGATGTGGCAAAGGCATATGCGATGGCTATTCGTAGTGAGCAAGAACGTATTGCTAAGACTTCCTTTGGTACTGATATTTCTGAGATTGGAGCTGCTGTACCAAAAATTTCGAAACAGACTGGAGATTGGAAAAAGAATAAAGAATTAAAGAAACATTTAGTTTGTGAACATTGTCATGCTACTGGGCATTCCAAGGATACATGCTTCAAGCTTATTGGATATCCGGAATGGTTCACTGAAATGAAGAAGACAGGGCAAAGCAAGAAGCAGGTGGCCAATCTTGCTGAGTCCTCAACTGATGCTGTGAAAGATGGTTTTACTCTTGAACTGTCTGCCATGATATCTCAGTTCATGAAGAATGAGTTTTCAAAAATGGCTAAAGATAAAAATGTTTCTGAAGAGTATGCAAGTTTTGCTACTCTAGGAGAATTTGCAGGTACTATTTCCATATCTCATTTTACTCCTAATGATGTATGGATAATAGATACAGGAGCTTCTTGTCATATTTGTTTTGAAGAACGTTTGTTACATGACATTCAGTTTTTACCTAGACCAATTTTAGTGCATTTGCCTAATGGTGTTAAGTTGTCTGCTGTCAAAACTGGAAAGGTGTATATTAATGCTGATTTGATTTTATAGCATGTGTTGCTTATTCCATCATTCAAGTATAACTTGTTGTCAGTCAAGAGGATAATTACAGATGACATTTCTGTAATTTTTGATAAGTCCTCATGTGTTATACAGGACCAGAAGACTAAAAAAAGATTGGCGGCTGGAGAGTCAGTGGGAAATCTTTACTTTCTGAAACAATGTTGTTTACAAGAGTCAGTCTGTAATTTTGTTTCAAATTTAGAGCATTCTAAATCAATAACTTGGCATAGGCGTCTAGGACATGCTCCATTACATGTACTTAGACATACATCTATACCTGTTAAAGGTGTTTTTGATTCATGTACTACTTGTCACAAAGCCAAGCAGCAGAGATTGTCATTTCCTTCTAGTTTTTCACGGGCTAGTAGTTCTTTTGATTTGATTCATGTTGACTTGTGGGGTCCTTATAGACATAGAAGCTTCAGTAATGACAGTTATTTTTTGACTATTGTTGATGATTGTACACGAGCTACTTGGACTTTGTTGATTAGTGATAAGTCTCAGGTTTTTCAGACTCAGTTTGATAAGAAAATAAAAGTAGTTCGAAGTGATAATGGTACTGAGTTTGTAAATAAGAGAATGACAGAATTTTTAAGTGAAAAAGGGGTTCTGCATCAGAAATCTTGTCCCTATACTCCGCAGCAGAATGGCGTAGTGGAGAGAAAGCATAAACATCTTCTTCAGGTTGCTCTGGTATATATATAATCAAAATATTCACTATTTAGTCCATTAGTGAATATTACAAAATGATCCTTAAACATAATTACAAAACAATCCCTTTAACAAACAAACTGTATATATGTATTAGTAATTCAATGAGATAATTACTAATACGCTTCGAACGCGAGTTGAGGTTCTTAGTCTGGTTCTAGAAGGCTTGTGGATTATCCAACTCATCACGGATTACAACAATTAATATGAACCCAATCTATTCTTATTTAGACTTATGATAAATTAATTAATTTATCAGTAAACATAAATATTAATCTTACAATAATTTAAAGGTAATCCACACAAAAAATTTGAACAATATGATATCTAATTATTTCGAATCTTCTTCGTTTCCTTTTTTTTAGCACGTATAAATTTAAGGCCAAAGTCCTATTTTGGTCCCCCAGTTATGCTCAGTGTTCCAAATTGGTCCCCCAGTTATTTTTCATTCCATATTGGTCCCCCAGTTATGCAAAACTTGACAAAGTTGGTCTCTCTAACAGTTTCCATCCATTTTTTCGTTAAAATAAAGATAAAATTGATTTTTAACTCCTAAAAGTTTAAATTTTTTGCATCAAGGACCTTTTTCTCTATAATAGAACCAAAATGTTAAAATGAAAAAATAATTGGGGGTTAATGTTTATTTCACACAGAAAATCTCTCTCTCTCTCTGCACTCACGCCGCACCACCCACCGCCGCAGCCAACGGCAACCCCGCCGGCGCCGTCAAATCTCACCTCTACAACCCCAACCGTTAAGCCTACCGCCCCCAATCTCACTACAGTCGTCGTCATTGCTCCAATCGCAACATCAATTGCTTCCGCATCAGCCACAATGACGACAACTGGGTAGAAAGAGCTGAAGATAAGAAAGAGCTGAAGAGGAAATGCATGTTTTGGTGGAAGGGGAAGAGTAAGAGAGACAAGTTGCGAGTGGGATCTACTCATCTTGCTGATTTGCTACCTGATTCTTAACCGGGAATCCTTTCTTCTTCTTCAAACCCGATCTCACATCTCGACTTCGTATCTTTTCTTCTTCAAACTAGAGATACAGTTGTAGTGAGACTGGAGCGATGACGACGATATAGTGAGATTGGGGGCGGTAGGCTTGACGGTGGGGGTTGTAGAGGTGAGATTTGACGGCGGCGGCGGCGGGTGGTGCGGAGTGAGTGGAGAGAGAGAGAGAAATATTTTTTGTGTGAAATAAACATTAACCCCCAATTATTTTATCATTTTAACATTTTGGTTCTATTATAGAGAAAAAGGTCCTTGATGCAAAAAATTTAAGCTTTTAGGAGTTAAAAATCAATTTTATCTTTTATTTTAACGGAAAAATAGATGGAAACTGTTAGAGGGACCAACTTTGTCAAGTTTTGCATAATTGGGGGACCAATATGGAACGAAAAATAACTGGAGGACTAATTTAGAACACTGAGCATAACTGGGAAACCAAAATAGGACTTTGGCCTAAATTTAATAAGGAAGTGACAGCTAATGACAACATAATGGAGGTGGGTAGAAGAATATGTATATATATATATATATATATATAACAACCGCATGGCAAACACTCACGTGCATATTGATATATTCCAGAACAAGCATCTGCATATATATATATATATATATATATATATAGACAGACCCTTGTTTACAAAATGCCCAAGACATATATATAAATTTTTATAGTTTATATATTTGTTATAAAGTTTTCTAATGATAGTAAAACATGTAACAAGTTTTTTTTTTTATGCCGAATTATAATAAAGAAAGTATTAAAGATAATTTTTTTGTTTAACTAATCATCGAAGAGAACAATACAATTAAAGCTTGTAATTGTGATTAGAGAAACTTTATAAATAACTGCATAAAAAAATTTCTTTAAAAAAAATTAAAATTATAAGCAACCGTGATAGACTCAAATTTGAGGGTTAGTCTAAGATGCAAAGTTTGATTCTTGACATGGGATGCAAATGCTGATTTGGCATAATTATAGTCATTGATATAATTTAATGCTGAAAAATAATAAAAAATAATAAATTTTTTAACCAATCACAACTGTGTATGGAGTCACACCACTACTTACACACAACTAACTCTTCTACGTGTCATTATTTTATTGGCTCGTGACCCATTGCACCATGTCAAGAATCAAACTTTGCATTATAGACATACCCCAAATTTGAGCTTTAATTCAAATTCCATCAAAGAAAATGGCTGAGAAAAGTGAGTTCGGAAGGTATTTAAATATTTTCCTTTTTCACTAATACTCCATGCCTCACGTATCATCATTTTACTCAATTTAATCCTCCTTAATTTTTATTTTGTAATTTTGTATTTTACAAATCCTTTTGTTATCAAAATTAATTCTTCTATCCAATTTTGAATGGAGTTAATAATGACACTCTTAAATAATAATAGTCAAATTAAATGTCACATATAAAAATTTTTTATTAGCATGTACTAATGTAAGTTTATATTTTTCTTATAGAGTAAACCACCATCCGGGTCCCTGAATTATCTAAGCGCTACCAAATTGGTCCCCAGATTAACGAAATAGGCAAATAAGTCGCCGAATTTTACCAACGTTAATCAAATTAGTCCTTCTGTCAACTCGCCGTTTCAAAAAACGCTGACGTGGTCGTTAACTGCTGATGTGGCACGTTATAACGTGCCACGTCAGCAGTCGAAAAACTGAAAAGAAAAAAAATTGTCAACTGTGTAGGATTTGCCACATAATCATTAATATTTTAAAAAAAAACATTTCATCTCTTCTTCAAATTGGTCCCTGAGTTCAATTTTTATCCCATTATTTTCAATTCCCCCTCTTTTTCATCATCTTCATTCATTTTAGTCCCAAATCCTCAAAATAAAATTGTAAAGTGTCACAAAACTCTTGCAAACATTTGAGTTTAGTTCTTAAAAGTATTAAAAACCCTAAAACCTAAACCTTAAACCCCAAACTATAAACCCTAAACCCTAAACTCCAAAACCCCAAAACCCAAAACCTAAACCCCAAAACCCTAAAAAAATCTAATTTGAGCAATTAGGTCACTCACCCATTATTATCCCATTATTCTCAATTCCCCCATCTTTTCATCATCTTCATTGATTTTAGTCCCAAATCCTCGAAATAAAATTGTAGATTGTCCCAAAACTCTTCCAAACATTCCAATTTAGTCCTTAAAAATATTAAAAACTCTAAAACTAAACCCCAAACTCTAAACCCTAAATCCTAAAACCCCAAACCCTAAACCCTAAATCCTTGAAACTTAAATTTTTTTTAATCTTCATCTTCATTCTCCCAATTTAACATAAATCCCTAATTTTTTTTTAATCCCTAAACCCTCAAGTTTTTTTTAATCTCCATTTTCTTCATCCATCTTCATCTTCATCTTCATCATCATCATCTTCTTCTTCTTCTTCTTCTTCTTCTTCTTCTTCTTCTTCTTCTTCTTCTTCTTCTTCTTCTTCTTCTTCTTCTTCATCTTCTTCATCATCCATTGCTCCCCCTCTCTCTCTCTCGCCGGAATCTGTCTTTGATCGCAGCGCCGCCGTCACCCAACCGTCCATCTCCCCCCTCCTCATTCATTCAAACAAAATCACAGCCAAAACGATTTGGGAAAGATCGAGTATATATAAACCCATAACAATCGCTAAATCCATAACAATCACAGCCAAAACGAAATCACTCGAAAAATCGCGAAACGAACGGATCTGGCGAAAGTGAACGAAATCATAGCCAAAACGATTTGAGAGATTGATTGAATTGAAGATGGTGGAAAGAAAGAAAGACCGAAGATGAATTGAAGATGGATTTTGTGAGTTGAAGGAGAAGATGAAGATGAATAGCGTTGTAGATGAATAGTCGAAGGTGAAGATGAATTTTTGTGATTGTCGAAGGTAAATAGCGGTGTAGATGGATTTTATGAGTTGAATAACGATGAAGATGAATAGTCGAAGGTGAAGATGAATTTTTTTTTTCAAAGATGAAAAGCTTTGAGTGAAAGATGAAGATGAAAATTTAAAAAAAGAAATTTAATTTTGGAAGATAAAGATGAAGATTAAAGAAAAAAAATTAAGTTTTAGGGTTTAGGGTTTGGAGGTTTTTAGGGGTTTGGAGTTTAGGGTTTTAGGGTTTTGGGGTTTAGGTTTTAGGGTTTAAAATATTTTTAAGGACTAAATTGGAATGTTTCGAAGAGTTTTGGGACACTTTACAATTTTATTTTGAGGATTTGGGACTAAAATGAATGAAGATGATGAAAAGAGGGGGGATTGAGAATAATTAAATAAGAATGGGTGAGGGACCTAATTGCTCAAAATAGATTTTTTTTTTTAGGGTTTTAGGGTTTAGGGTTTTGGGATTTAGGATTCTAGGGTTTAGAGTTTGGGGTTTGGGGTTTAGGTTTTAGGGGTTTTAATGCTTTTAAGGATTAAATTGGAATGTTTGGAAGAGTTTTGGGACACTTTACAATTTTATTTTGAGGATTTGGGACTAAAATGAATGAAGATGATGAAAAAGAGGGAAATTGAAAATAATGGCATAAAATTGAACTCAGGGACCAATTTGAAAAAGAGATGAAATGTTTTTTTTTTAAATATTAATGATTATGTTGCAAATCCTACACAGTTGACAATTTTTTTTTTTCAGTTTTTTGACTGCTGACGTGGCATTTAACGTGTCACATCAGCAGTTAACGGCCTCGTCAGCGTTTTTTAAAACAGCGAGTTGACGGAAGGATTAATTTGACTAATGTTGGTAAAATTCAGGGACTTTTTGCCTATTTTGTTAATCTGGGGACCAATTTAGTAACGCCTACATAATCCAAGGACCCGGATGGTAGTTTAACATCATCTATGTTTAACTTTTTAATTTAAAACAATATTTTATAACCAAAATCTCATCTTTTTTCTATGCGTTTCTTTCCTTTCTTTCCCATTAAAGATGCCAATGTTGACTGAAGAAAAATAGATAAATATAATTCAATGAAAAAATGTTGGGCACCACTTGTCTTAAACAAATGCAATGTGAATTGAATAACAATAAAAAAGCCGAGAGAGTATTGGACATTGGTATGAAATTCGACATGAAGAATGATAATAATAAAATAAGCCACAAAGGTAAATTTAGGGTCTGTTTTTTAGAGTGCATTTTGTATTTCAAAATTATATTTAGAAAATGAAATTACATTGTTTTTGTAGGTAAAAATGAAATTACTTTTGAAATGTGATTATTGAGATTTAAAAATGAATGTTTTAATAATGAAATGTGTTTGAATAATTTATTGTAAATAAAAATTTTTAGATTTGAAATTATTTAATTATGTATATAATTATTGTAAAAGGTAGAAAAAAATATATAAATATTTTAGAACTAAATAGATGTAGAAATGAAAGAATTTGTTTTTATGTGTAAATGAAGGTGGATTTGTTATTATTTCTTTTATAAATGAATTGTTGGGTAAATGAGATTGTTAAAATTTTAAAGTGTTTGATATTGCTTAAAAATTAGTGTCAGCTTGTGCTAATGGTGCTTATTTGGAAGTTAAATTTTAATGTTTTTCATTTAAATCTCGCAAAATATATGTGTTAGGATTACGCTTTACCAAAAAAAAAAAAGGCTATGATTATAATTAGGGTAAATTATATTTTGGTACCCTGAAGTATAGATCAATTCCATTTTGGTATCATGTTCTTTCAAAAGTGACATTTTAGTACCTTGTTCTATTCGTCGTTAGCACTTTGGTACCCAAAACTCCTTTTTCGTTACCTTTTGACGAAAAAAAAAACGTGCAGGTCATGTGCATGGTCAAAAACACGAAATCCACCCTCTTAAATTCAAATTCCATGATTTAGCCTAAAAAGAAAAACAAAATCGTCTTCCTTCAAGTACACACTATATAGTGTTTTTTGGAAACCAAATCGTGATATTTGATATTAGGATGGTCGATTTCATGTTTTTGACTATATACATGACCTACATGTTCTCTTTTCCGTCAAGAGATAACAGAAAAAAGTTTTGGGTATTAAAGTGCTAATGGCTAATAGAACAAGATACCAAAATATTACTTTTCAAAGAATCAGGGTACCAAAGTGTAATTTACCCTTATAATTATGACAAAACTTTATTTTGATTTTTAATGTTTACTTTAAATTTCATTTTAGTCATTAATATTTCTTTTGTTCCATTTTACTCCTCTCATTTTAATTTTGTATATGATGAAATCAGATTAATGAGTTACAATTGATAAGTTTTTTCTTTACCTAGGTGAGATTGTCAACAAAAGAGATAAAAAAAGATTTGAAATTGACCCAGAAATTGTGCTACTCATTTTATAAAGCTAGTCGAATCTCTCTAATTATTTCAAGTTTTAATGTGATAAAATTAGAGTTACGTACGAGTTACTCAAGACGAGTTCTTTCTCTGTCTAGTTGGGTCCGTTAACAAACGAGATCAAATAGTACTCCTAAACCCTCTCCTAAACCATAGCCCTAAGATCATCACATTTAGATTTAAAACAACAAAGATATAACTAACTTAATTTGTTTGACCATAAAACGACCAACCTAATTTCGAGACTCAATTTAACCTCATTTGCTGAAGGCTCCAATTGAATATAGAAAATACTCATAAAAAATAACACGTAGCTTGAGATTGACACATTCAAACTTGAAACAATAGAAATATGACCAAATTGAGTAGTTTGAGACCAAAATGAAACTAAATGGCAATATTGAGAATCAATATAAAACTTTTGAAACACTTAGGACCAAAATGAACTTAAGAGTATACACTTAGAATCAATTTGAGCATTTGACCATATATATTATAATTAAACAACCCTAACTTTTCTTTTTCCTTACAGCTAGCAGTCCCGACGACAGTTCTATATATATCAGACATATTCAGCATTAAATCAAGAGCAGTGTATCATTATCATAACAATTAAGAACCATGAATATTCATCCCATTCATGAATTTCTTCGCCATGGAAAATACATTACTATTCACATCATCCTTCTTCCAATATTCTTCCTCTTTCTCATCATCTTTCTTCATTTCCCATTCATCACAAACTATTCACATCAATCATCATCATCATCATCTTCTTCTTCTTCTCGTAAGATGGCATCAAGTACTGCTATGAACATGATGAACAGAACATCATCATCATCATGTGACATTTTTTCGGGAGAATGGGTTCGAAATCCAAAAGGGGCTAATTACAACTATGAAAGCTGCAATATGATAAGAGAAAAGCAAAATTGCCTCAAGAATGGAAGAAGTGACAGAGAGTTTCTGAAATGGAGATGGAGGCCTCAGGAATGTGAGCTTCCATTGTTTAATCCAACTCTGTTTTTGGAGAATGTCAGAGGAAAATCAATGGCCTTTGTTGGAGACTCTGTCGGGCAAAATCAAATGAGTTCATTGTTGTGCCTCTTAAGCACTATGAGTATATACTATATATATATAAATATGTTACTCATTAATTATAAGGAAAAATTACTACTGGTATCTTGAAAGTATCTCGAAAGTATGGGTCATTTTCAATTGTACTTCCAAAGTTTTTTTTTGTCAATTATAATCATAAAGTATAGGGTCAATTTCAGTTATATCCCAAAAGGTTTTTTTAATCAATTATATCCTCAATGTTTCACATCTGAATCAATTATACTCCCAAATATCTCCCTATTTGGCGCTACAATTGGCACAAAAAAGAAAAGATTGGAAGGTACAATTGATACAAAAATGAAAAGATTTGGGGTATAATTAACTCAAAAAAAATTTAGGGGTATAAGTGAAACTGACCCCATATTTTGGAGGTAGAATTGGCCAAAAAAAACTTTAGGGGTACAACTAAAATGACCGCATATTTTGAAGGTACTAAAAGTACTTTTGCCTTAATTATAATTAACCACTTGGATTGAATTAACCATGGATATATATATTTGGGAATCTATTGTACAGTATATTTTAGGTTGGAGTTAAATAACAATTTAGTACTTGAAAGTTCATCAAGACAACTTGATTTCTAAAAAATTAAAATATACAGTTTAATTCTTGAAAGATTCAAATATTATGTTTATTAGTCACTGAAAATAGCTAAACTATCTGTTCAATAAAAAATAGCTAAACTATGTATTTTAATTTTTCGAAGATTGAACTATCTTTTCAATTTAAAGAGATCTTTTACCAAAATAAAAAAAGAAAGACAGACTAGTTTTAGGTAAAAAAAAAATTATCCCATATATTTAATTTCAAATTTAATTTGGTCTCATATAATTTTTGATAAAATTATGAGATCAAATTTAATTTGGTCTCATATAATTTTTGATCTCATATTTTTTGGTTAGGTTGCAGAATTGGTCTCATATCTTTTCAAAAGAATCAACCATTAGTTTATCATTTTGTAAAGATATGAGATCACTTCTACACTTGATCTACAGATACAGAGTCAATTATGCAATTGACCCAAAGACTAAATCTATAATAAAGAAAGATATATAATCAAATTGAGACATGATCCAAAAAAATAGAATTAAACATGCAACAAAAAAAAAATATGGAATCAAATTAAAACTTTAGCCTCCTATATAAAATCTGAAAGTAAAACATATAAAACAAAGTCAAGTCTAAATCTACACAGAAATTTTTAAGAATTTTATCATAATTTACTTTTTGAGTAAATTGATAAATTGGTCATTAAAAGATTATAAATATTTTATCCCAATTATCCAAAAATAAAATAATAGAATTTAATTTTTAAAATATGTAATTAAAAATATATTTTTTAAGATATCAATTCAAATTTAATAGGAAATATAATTTTTAATACTGATAGCTAAGTATTAAAGACGAACAAAAAAGTCTCTGATTAGGTCCGGCCTGGCCCAGGAATTTGTATGGAATTGAGATGGGCCAAGTCCTGTGTTAAGCATTTCTCCAAGTATAGAACAACAATAAAAACAACAGAAAAGAGTGTATTGATAAAAATATTTTTTTAAAAAAGAATTTTACATTTATGAGAGAGAGTGTATTGACATTGGTAAATGTAACTGAAAATAATTTAAATTATTCACTTATCAAGTCTCTCACTTCAAAGAAAAAAAATGTTTGTTTACCAAAAAAAAAAAATTAAGACTATTTTATTGGAAAATGAAATTTATAAAAATTTCATTTAAGTAAAAAGTGTTGAATCAAGCTTTCTGTAACAATACCTATCAAATAAAAAAAAAATGCTTATACGAAGTGTTGAATCAAGCTAAAAGACATAAAAATTCTTTCTCTTTCAGGTATCTCACCCAAAGGAATTTCCTCATATCAAAGAAACATCATTCTATATACGTTTCAAGAAGTGGTTCTTTGAAGATTACAATTTCACTATAGCAAATTTCTGGTCTCCATACTTAGTCGCATCAAGAGACAATTCTCAAATCATTAACTCATTCAATAGCCTCATGAATCATTAACTCATATTTGACTCAAGTGGTGGAGTTTAAAGAAGCAGAGAAGAAGGGGAGAGAGAAGGGGTTGAAGTTTTGGATGATGGATATAACAGAACTAATGTTGTTAAGACCTGATGGGCATCCTAATAAGTATGGACATACAAAGGATGAGAATGTAACTATCAATGATTGTGTTCATTGGTGTTTGCCTGGTCCTATTGACGCTTGGAATGAGATTTTGTTGTATATGTTGAGAATGGATGGTGAGAAATCATCTAGTTCAATGTTGTAGAGATTTTCATACAACATTGAATATTTTTTATGATGTCAATTGTGAAAGTATATTATTCTTTTTAGGTACACTGCAAAATAGATACCCAGCAATAAGTGATGGATAGCATATGTTATGTGATTTGTTGTCAGGTTTTAATTCTCATGGATCTATCTCAAATGCTCCTGCAATATACAAGTAAGGGGTGAATTTGAAAGATTTAAATGAATAACTTTCGCTTTCCTCCTTTCCTTGGAAAAAAATGTCAAAAGAAAAAAGAAAGATTTTAAAACATTTCCTTTCCTTCCTCTCCTCCCCATTATCTCTTATCCAAGCATGTGCATGTTGTTCTTTAAAAGTGAGCCAAATCAACTCAGTTAGCTCACTACGGGTTTATTTGTGTCAATTAAGTTGGCTTACGGGAGTCATAATCCTTTATAAGTCATGATTTTACCAACCCGACTCACCAAACTAGTGAGTTTGGTTGATTCACTTAACCCACTAAACCAGTTCTTTTAATTGTAATTTTTTTAATATTAAAATTTAGGATAAATTAAAGAAAAGGTACCCGTGGTATGACCAAATTTCACATTGCCGCCGTATGATTTTTTGGGTCTCACTTTGGGTACCTAAGCTTATTGCCGTTAAGCAATTAAGGTACATGTGGCTTTGTTTTGTCATTTTTAACAGAAATGCTGATGTGGCACTTACGTGACTCAGATAAGTTTTATTTTGGTCATCAAACTTGTTTTTGTTTTACTTTGATCCTTAGACTCTTACATTTGTTCCGTTTTTTGTCTAAAAAATGTGATTTCATAGGGTTAATGCCGTTGTTTTTTTCTAAATATAGGGAAGATCACGAGCTGAGTTTTGGCCGGACCCAAGACCTGACCCGATTAGACTTAGGCCTGGCCAAATTGGGCCACTTTTTATTTTAAAAAATCCTATCTTTTTATTTATCCCATTTATTTATTTTTTATTTTTTAGATAGTATATATTGATGATAAAAAAATTAATGGCAAAAGGATTATTGATACCCACAACGTATGAGGTCATTTTCAGTTATACCCTCAACTTTTTTTTGGGTCAATTATACCCTCAACATTTCACATTTTAGTCAATTATAACCCCAACTCCTAACTTTGTTAGTGAAACTAACGAATTTTGCTGATGTGTTAGCTAATATGACATTTTTTTTTATTTTAAAATCCTTAAGTTTCCATTATTAAAAAATCCTCAATTCTCTCAAAATTTTTCTTTAACATGAGTCCCTAACTAATTACAAAATAGTTCATAATGTTTATTTGTCATCTTTAACAAACATGTCCTAAGAAGCCATTAACAACCCTCTTCCGGCTTCTTACCCTAAAACATCACCACCACACTTCATCATCACCATTCACTCTGTCCTCGTTTCTGTTGACATGGTCATTCTTGTTGTCGTTCTCAGTTTCTTGGTCTCCCGTAAATTACGTTGTTCCTATCGCTTTTCATTCCCTTACAACCGCCACTCTCACCCATCTTCTCTATTTTTCCTCTCTCCAAAGGGGTTTTAAAGTTATTTTATTTCTTAATTTCAATGACCACGACGGCGCCGCCACCAAAGATTGTGTGTCAACGTTGGGAGCCAAAGCTATTGGTATTTCTACTTGATTTCTCTGTAATTGAGGCTCACCGACGAGTTTATGTGTGGTTGCTGGAACTGTGAAAAGCAGAGGGGAGAGATTTTTTGGATTTATCAATTGTAAGGACTAGTTCGTTAAAGATGACAAAGATTATGGATTGTTCTGTAATTACTAATTAGTTAGGGACTCGCGTGAAAGAAAAATCTTGAGAGAATGGTGGATTTTTAAATAATGGAAACTTAAGAACCTTAAATCCAAAAAAATGCCACATCATCAAAATTCATTAGTTTCATTAACAGAGATAGTGGTTGAGGTATAATTGACTCAAATGTGAAACATTGGGGGTATATTTGACAAAACAAAACGTTGGGGATATAACTGAAAATGATCCCATATGTTGGGGGTATCAACAATACTTTTGCCAAAATTAATTATGTATGAGTTTAATGATATTTATATTAATAAAATATTTAATTTGATTTATTTGTTAAAAAATATTAATTTAATAGAGATTAAGTATATATTTTATATATTTTTTAATGTACAACAAATAAAAACTACAATAAAAATAAAATTTTATAAAGTAATATATATATATATATAAATAACTATACCCTAGGCTAAGCCTGACCTAGTATTGCTAGACCGGGGACTCACCTGGAGTGTCCCGATTGGACTGTGTTTTGTTCACCTCTACCCAAATGCGCAATAATAAGTTAGATGACAAAGAGAGAAAAAAAATTCCATTCTTGATCAGAAATTGAAGATAAATTATTGGTTGATTTTTATCTCTAATGTAAGACTAAGAATAGCGACTCAAAATAAAAATAAAACACGCTTTCTAAAGCATGTACACGTATATTCGAAGGATCTTTCAAATCAGAGAAAATCTTTTGCGCCACAATTTTGCCTATAAATAGAAGTCTTCATTTTGCAATTCATCTTTCAATCACATTTTCTTAGTCGCCTCTTTCTATGCGTTTCGCCATTTTTCTTCTCAGATGTTGATACATTGCCGAGAATATATTAGTTGTCCTAGCCTGATTGTTTCAAGCCTTTTGAATTAATTGGTGGAGTCCATTTTGCTGTTCTAGAGCTCGAGTGGAGATATTAGCAACATTATTTTCTTCATCCATTCTTGAATTATTTGTTGCTTGATTATGTGTGGCTAGGCACCTTTTATACTCTAGGATTGTGATGTGTTTAGAGATATTAGTTTTATAATTATTTTATGATATTATTGGATTCAATTTATTAATAAATTCAGTTGTTCTATTTGTATTGTTATCTTTCAATTGTGTAGCCACTAGAATAGAGATAGTTAGAAATTTTAATTAGTTCTTGAGAAAGACTATTAAAATATACCATTATTGTTTAACTACTTGTAGACGCTGTTATAATTAGGGTTTGTTAGTAGGATAAAAGTATTTGCTAAACTAGGAGAACTCAATAATGAACTTGAACATTAAAGCATTAGAATAATTTAATCTCATGATAATAGGTGGGCTAGGTGTGTTTCATAGGCTTATTTGACATTGAGAGGTGCTTATAAGTATATTATATATAGTGTTCGGGTTTAGTTTATTACTAATTGATATCCAATAATAATAGAATAATAGAATTATTTAACGTATTCACTAAGCAATGATCAAACCTATGAAAGTTTTATTATTCGTTTGTCTCATTTTATTTATGCTTTTATTTTCTTTCACCAACACCATCACTCAAATTCGGTTGCTTAGATTAGTTGAATGATACAACACAATGCTTATGTTTCTATTTCGCAATTCAAACTCTCTGTGAGACAACACCTGATTCTCAAATTCATATACTAGTTTTGATAGTGTATACTTGCACTAAGAATTATAAATTTAAAACTATTATTTTTCTTATTCAAAGAAAAATCCCATCAAGTCCCTCAATCATTGGACAAAATCTCTGAATCTTTTTCATCTCCTTTGACTTTAACATGTTGCTAATGTCATCCAGTGAAATATTGTCTCTCCCATACAACATCGAATCTACAAAGATTTTGTAGGATGGCGGTAGTACATAACACATGAAGCTTGATCCTCGTTTTCGATCTTGACCTCTACATTCTTCGAATCCATAATTATCGTGTTGAACTAATCCATGTGAGACTTGATTGGTGTACCCTGAGTCATCCATAAATTATTAAACCCCTTTTTCAGATTTAGCTAGCGGTTTGTCAGCGGCTTCATCAAGTACAGTTCCTCTAGTTTCTTCAACGCATGCACCATCGTTTCCTAGTTGGTGATCTCTCATAGAACACAGTATGTACCACTCATGGATATCACACTTAATGATGCCCTCTTCGTTAGTGCCTTCCTCTGTTCTTCTGTCACCGTGTTAGCGAAATTTTCTTCAATTTCCTGCTGCAAGTCTTGTCGATTGCATTCGAATCTTTCATAGACTAAAATTTCCTCCATTGAACTTCTCAACCTCATACTTTGTTGCCAATACCATTGAACTCAATCTACGAACTATCCCTACTGAGTTTTAAATTACTCTGATAACAAATTGCCCAACTAGGCTCTGACACCACCATTGGTTAGGATTCGTCAAATTGTCTTCCAACAACCGCTCAAAGATGAAATAAAGTATAGAGATTAATGTAGAAAAGAAAGAAGAAGAGATGAACACCAAAAATTCACATGGTTTGACCGTTGTAACCTACATCCATATAAGAACAAAGAGCTTCACTATGTTGAATAAGGTTTTAAAATGTTGATGAATGAATGACCCCTCAAAGTTTTATATATCTCCAATACTAAGTAATATATTTATAAGCATTTCAATCTCTAGACCCATAAAGATTATGTCCAAATATTTAATTCCTTATCCTACAAAAATTACTTAACCCTAAAAACAGCAATTAATTGAACACAAGTCACCAAATCACCTAAAAGACGTCTATATATATATATATATGTGTATATTCTAAACTAAATTTCTTGAAATAATTTAAAATAAAATGTTTTAATAACATGTCTTTTTATGTATATAAAAAAAGTCCCGTGAAAAAAATTAAAAAATATAACATAAATCTTCTTTTTTTTTATCAAGAAAAAAGAAATTCATTACACATGCTCGAAAGCTATTACATCAGAAATAGAAGGAGGTAAATTCTCTAACCAAATCTCCAAGTCTGATAAAAAAGTGAGTATTTTACCAATTTATGGGCTGCCTCATTACAAATTCTTCTACACCAAATTAAATCACAAGAAATAAATTGATTTTTCAAATAACATACATTTCCCATGATAGTTCCAAACAAAGATAGGTAAGTAGTAGAATTAGAATTATAATTTGAGACCTTTCGACAATCAGATTCCACTATTATCTTGTAACACCATAAATCTAAAGCAAAACTCATATCAAATTCCACAGCAAGAGCCTCTATTAAATCAGGAGCTAACACGACATGAATTTTTTTAGCAGCAGAAGCAAGAACATTTCCTCTAAAATCTCTTATTACAAAACTAATACCTCCTCCAGTTTCATTGGTGGCACCATCAACATTCACTTTGAAAATTCCAACATGCGGAGGCAACCAACTATGCACAACAAGAGAGGGTAAACTGTTAGAACTAACATGGTCAAGACTATCCAATTCACTCTTAGCAATTAGACAGTCATTCCACAACAGGTCCCAAGGCTTCAAATTGACAGCAGGTTGTAGTCTTAACCGGTTCCTTATCTCCCATAATTTATAAGCAACCACAGTAAAATGATGGAAATCCTTTTCATTCCATTAGGTAAAAGCAAGACTCTACCACTCCAAGAAACTATAATCAAGATCAAACTCCTATAAAAAAGAGATACTAGCACGATTCCAAGAAGTGGTTGTTGAATTTAAAACCTCGTTAGATAAGTGGTATACCTCAAAATTTCAATCGGCTTGGTTGTACTCAGGCGAGTTCGAGAAGTCCACTATCAGCGTCCTTCCTCCACCGGTAATCCACACGAACGGTTTATCGAACACCAAGGTGCTAGCCTTCTGTTCCTTTCTCCAAAGAAACCAGGGAACTGAATGTATAGAGTTTTTGATTCAAGAACTCTTTCTTGAACCAAAAGTGATGGTGGCGCAAAAGGAGAAGACAACAACAAAACTCCTTTTGTTTTTCTTCTCTCAAAACCCTAACAATCCTACAACTCGAATTTCTCACTAACTCTTTAGGAAAATTTGAATTCTCTCTCTAGGAAGCAAGGAGGCGATTTTTGTCTCTCTCTCTCTACTAGGAGGAAGATGAAATTGCCAAATGAAAATATGGTTTCACTTGTGTATCTGGGCTAGGCGACTTTCAGGCTTATAATTACCAAAATTATGGAATTTTATAATTATAAAATCATGACATTACAATAATATCATATTTTAGGACTTGAATATCTAATTAAAATATTACCATAATATTTTAATTCAAATTCAAACTGCTATCTTGGAGAATCAAATGGAAGATCAAATCTTCCCTTGGGACCCACCAAGATAGGCGCCTAATGCCTACCTTTTTATTGGAATTTTATAAATCAAAATAACTCCTAACTTTTAGGAAGTCATTGTTAGGAAATCACAGAGGGAGCGCAGCGGAAGAAATTAACAAATTTGGACTAAAACGCAAATAAAACTAAAGGCTAACTCTGTGATTCCTTCCAGGATCCACTAACTATGTTTATACTAAGCAAGAAAAGATGTTTACTTAGTTTTGATCGGTGACTTATCGTATTCGCGAATTTGAGAAGTCCACAGAGTGTCCTTCCTCTACCAGTAATCCACACGAGCAGTTTGGCAGATGCCTAGGTGCTAGCCTCCTTCACTTCTTCCCAAGTGAATACGGGAACTCTATCTATGATTCTTGAATAATCAAGAACTGTTCTTGATTATCAAGATTGATTGGGAAGTACTAATATTATCAGGTGCAGGTCCAATTCTCTTTCTTCAAGAAAATCGACTCACTCTCATAATATTAGGACTAGGCGATTTTTCACTCTCTATAGATGCTCTAGGCGAAATTCTTGGTCTGACCAAGAATTGATCTGTGTTGTGAGTTATCTCTGAGATAGGCGCCTAGTGCCTCTATTTATAGTGTTCTCATTCCTAGTTTTAGGGAATCCTAATCCAATTAGGATATCTCTAAGATATGGGATATCTTTTAGATATCTCAAAATATCTTTTGATTTATAATATTAAACTTAATATTATAATTCAAAAATAAAGCCCAATTTCGAATTTGACCTATCCTAGATCAAATCTTGGATCAAATCTTGATTTGCTCAAATCCTATTGGTTGGAATGAGTCATGAGATTTTGATTTTATAATTTAAATATTACTTTAATAATTAAATATAAAAATCGACTTTAGCCTAGACCCAAACTCTAAAATGCAAGATCAAATCTTCCATCCCAAGAAAGGGGGTAGGCGAAATTCTCATGGAGTTTTTGGAGGAATTTTATAACAACCCAAACTCCTTAGGTAGTTATAACTAATTCCTAACAATTTTGAATAAAAGAATTACCTTAATATCTTTTAATTCAAATCCTATATCTTTTCCAAAAGATATTTATCTTATCTTTATTTAATTAATAAAAACAATTTCTATTAATAAAAACAAAGATAATGAGGCGCCACCCTCATCCTTTTATTTCCCAATTTTAGTGAATTTAATAAATCAATAATTCCCTAATTTTTAGGAAACTTATTTAATTTATTTATTCACTAATATTTTAATTGTAAAACTATTTAACAATTAATTTAAATTTAAATTTGTCCAACAAATTTAAAACCTCAATCATAGATATTTATTTAAGACAAGATTTAATGTCCTAAGACATTTAACTATGTCCTAAATTGTGTCACCTAAGTGACTCACGAATTAACCCTAATTCGTGTCCCAAAAATTAGCATCTTGATCCTGCTCATGTGTGACCCAGCAGGCCTCACGTGAAGTTGGCAGCAAATCATCTTTATGATTCACAAGTTGTGAGCGGACTCTAGCAAGCCATCACAACTACCCAAAACACGGGAGTTATCGCTTTAACGTTTTAACGATTTAACCTAAATACCACCTTGTCATAATTCCTATTGTCTCACGATATTTTGGTCATGGATCAGGCACGGGAATGTCATCCAAAATCCAAACCACAACTTTCTCGATTTCCTGAGTTAGTCCCAATTCCCAGCGTGGCCACGCATTTCTTGGACAGACTCATCGAGGGCGCCAGTTAAATATCTCTCATCTTAAATGAGGGACAAAATCCCATCTTGGTCAACCACATTCCTTTGCACGGTAATCAACCAAACCCGTACCTAGCCTGTATGGCTACCCTGCTACGGGTAACGTTGGACTAGGCCAAAGTTTGACAACTACAATGCCGGAATAGTCAAGACCTCAGGTCTAAGGCTATCGTGACAGGTGTACAGGAGAGGCTCGCTCATGACTAAACCCATGCAGGACTCTCCGGGTCGGCCCAGCAATTTTGTAACCCTTACAAATTTGCACCATGGCTCTCG
>QANZ01009353.1:5523-26098 GCA_003254925.1 Chamaecrista fasciculata
TGACTTTAAAGATCTTATTAAATCGTGACAACCCTCAAAGATAGAAGTTACAACCTTCGTCACAATTCTCTTAGCCTCATCACATTGAGTTCCGCGAGAGATTCGACCTTGGGTTAGCATCTATACTATATTTTAATAAATATAGTTAAACTTGCAAGGCTCGAGTATAATTAAACTTGATTCACCGTGACACCTTACTACGGGTGTCCGGTCAAGTTTTGGCGCCGTTGCCGGGGAACTCTTTCTTGAGTTCCTAAGAAAATTGTGATTTGTTTTTGAGTCTTTTTCTTTTTGAGTCTTTATTTTATTTTTGAGTCGAATTTTTTATTTTAATTATGGTCTAGTTTTTGTTTTTGTTTTTGTTTATTTTGAGTCTTTTATTATTTAAGTTTAATTTTATGTTTTTTTATTTAGTTTTTATTGTTTTTATTAATTATCTTTTCTAGTATATGCCTAGGAGACCTTTAGAGCCTATAGTTCCCCTAGATTTGGATTTAGATAAAACACTTAGATCCCTTAGAAAAAGTAAGAAAAATTTAGATATCGAAAATTCAGGCAATAACCGTAGGTTAGATAACCAAGAACGCGAAGAAGTTTGCCAAAATCATGGTATAAATAATGGACAACCTAGACTGAGAAGATCTATAAGAGAAGCATCCCAATCTAATGAACAATATGAGGTTCAGCGAAATGTGTTCTCTCAAATCCAAACGGACTTTGAGATCAAAGGACCACTCTTCAATGGATTACCTAAGTTTAATGGATTGGCCAGTGAAAATCCTTTTACTCACTTGAATAATTTGTATCTTCATTGCCGAACCATGAAACCCCTAGCACCAAGCATAGAGGATGTGATGTGGAAAGTATTCCATCTCACACTCGAAGGTAAGGCGCTAGAGTGGTATACTCATCTAGGAACTTATGAACGGACAGCTTATCTATCTTGGGAAAATCTTAGAAGGTCATTTCTCGATAAGTACTTTCCCGAAGCTAAAGCATCTGTTGGAGATTATAGAGCGAGCGCAGCGGAAAAAGGTGAAATTTAAAATTGTTACAAAACCTATAATCTCCTCCACAGGATCCACTACATGTGTTTATACCAGTGAGATGAGATGTTTACCTATATCAGAGAATGCTGAATGACTGCAATTTCCGAGAAGTCCACAGACTCGTGTCCTTCCTCTGCCAGTGATCCACACGAACAGTTTGGCATATACCCAGGTGCTAGCCTTCGATCTCTTCTCCAAGAGATCACGGGTACCGATCTACAATCTTGAATCTTCAAGAACACTTCTTGAAGAACTCCAAGATTTGGTGGCGCAAAACCAAGAATCAAATTCTTGGCCACACAACTCTAGGGTTATGCGACTTTCTCCTCTTTATCTCACACGACTCGCCTAAACCCTAAGTTTTAGGGTTGTCTCAGAACTCTCTTTTCCACTTGGAATAGGCGACTTGACCTCTCACTTTGGGCTAGAGTTTCTAGGCGACTTATGTGTGTATACATAGAGTCCCATTCCTAACTCATGAAAATAGGGAATTATAATCATGAAAATAGGGAATTACTAATCTTGATTATAAGATTACACTAATATTATAATTCAAAATTAAAAGGCAATTTAAATTTAAATTTCAAGATCAAATCTTGAAACCTAAATCTTGAATACCCACTTCCCATTGGTTGGAATGAGTGAGGAGGATTTGAATTCTTAATTAAAATATTACACTAATATCTTAATTCAAATTTAAAATGCATTCTTGAAATTCAAAATGCAAGATCAAATCTTTCACTTGATCCATAAGAATGCGCCACCCCCTTTATTAGTTTTATAGGAATTTAATAAATAAGATAACAATCCTAACTGTTAGGAAGTTATAACCAACTTATTAATATTCTTAAGAAATTGAATTAAAATATTACCCTAATATCTTAATTCAAATTTGAATCTTGAATTCAAATTTAAATCTTGAATTCAAATTAACAAAATCATATTTCATTAATTAATTCAAGAGTGAGGCACCACCTTCCTCTTGTTATCTTCCAATATTGGAGAATTTAATAAATCAATAATCTCCTAACTCTTAGGCGACTTAGTCAATTCATTATTCCCCAATATTTTAAACAAGAATTCAATTGTAAATAGATTAATCGAATTAACTATTTAACAATTAATATATTTAAACTTGTCTAACAAATTTAAATATCACAAATGTAGATTTTATTTAGGACAAGACTTCATATCCTAAGACCTTCAACTATGTCTTAAATTGTGTCACTAAAGTGACTCACGAATTAAACCCTAATTCGTGTCCCATTACAGTATCTTGATCATGCTCATGTGTGACCCAGCAGGCCTCACGTGAAATTGGCAGCAAGCCATCTCTATGACTCACAAGTCGAGAGCGGACTCTAGCATGATGGAGATTGTGCTCTAGGGCCAATCATCTTACAGATATGTTTGGAACATATCAATTAATTAATAGAGATAAATTAATGGTTATCATATTATTAGCATGTTTACAATGATAACAGTCCTTGATTAATTATGAGATAATTAATCCAAATTGTCCCTAGTCGCTCATTCAAGTGGGAACTCAAACTGAACTAAGACCAGCCTGACCTCGGTGCATGGAGATGCATGCACTAGATGCTAGGACGAGAGTCATGGTGCAATTATGTAAGGAGTTACAAATTGCTGGACCGACCCGGAGAGTTCTGCATGGGCTTCAGCCATTAGCTGGTCTCTCCTGTACTCCTGTCATGATGCCCTTAGACCTGAGGTCTTGATTATTCCGGCGTTGCAGTTGTCAAACTTTGGCTTAGTCTAACATTGCTCGTAACAGGGTAGCCATAAGGGCTGGGTACGGGTTTGGTTGATTGTCGTCCTGAGGAATGTGGTTGACCTAGATGGAATTTTGTCCCTCTTAGAGATGGGAGATATTTAACTGGGCCCATCGATGAGTCTGTCCAAGGAATGTGTGGCCACAGTGGTAATTGGGACTTACTCAGGGAATCGAGAAAGTTGAGGTTTGGATTTTGGATGACTTTCCCATGCCTAATCCATGACCAAAATATCGTAGGACAAAAAGGGATATAGACAAGGTGGTACGAAGCTTAAGTCATTTTAGGGTTAGACGATAACTCACGTGTTTTGGGTAGTCGTGATGGCTTGCTAGAGTCCGCTCTCGACTTGTGAGTCATGGAGATGACTTACTGCCAACTTTACGTGGGGTCTGCTGGGTCACACGCGAGCAGGAACCAGATGCCAAGCTAGGACACGAATTAGGACTAATTCGTGGGTCACATAGTGACACCGTTTAAGACATAATTGATTGTATTGGGACATGAAGTCTTGTCTCAAATAAATATCTACAGATATAATATTTAGATTTGTGAGACAAATTTAAATATATATATGATAATTGTTAAATAGATAATTGGATTAGTCTATTTACAATTATATTCCTATTTATAATATTAGGGAATTATAAATTG
The DNA here is from genome assembly GCA_003254925.1 of Chamaecrista fasciculata. NCBI lineage: Eukaryota > Viridiplantae > Streptophyta > Magnoliopsida > Fabales > Fabaceae > Chamaecrista > Chamaecrista fasciculata. Next base: position 9,020 of record QANZ01009353.1, read on the forward strand.
GATAATGATCCTAAGAGTTAGGAAATTATTAATTTATTAAATTCAGTAATATTGGGATAAATAGGAAGAGGTTGGCGCCTCATATATACAAAAGGGATTTAATTGATAAAAATGTTTTATTAATTAAAATCATGGCTTATATTTGAAATTCAAAAGATTTGATCTAGATTTCAAATGATTGAATTAAAAATATTAAGGTAATATTTTAATTCAATATTATAGGGGAATTCGAATTCTAAGTTTAAATTGGATTAAAGATATTAGTGTAATACTTTAATTCAATAAACTAGAATTCAAGATTCAAAAAGATTGAGTTAAAGATATTAAGGTAATTCTTTAAATCAATATTGTTGGAAATAACAAATTAGTTGTAACTTCCTAAGAGTTAGGTTAGTTATTTTAATTTGTTAAATTCCAGCAAGAGTTGGCATGGGGATGGCGCATGGGCTTGGGAAGATCTTGGAAGATTTGATTTTCCAATTTGATTCTCCAAGATTGCAATTTGAATCCAATTTAAATATTATGGTAATATTTTAAATTAGAATTCAAGTCATAAAATTGTGATATGGAGATATCATAATTTTATAATTTGATAATTATATATTGAGTAAACTACTAAATTGGTCCCTGGATTATTGGCTCGCTGACAGATTGGTCCCCGAATTTAGGAAATTGACAAATAGGTCCCTAAATTTTTCTAACGAGTCAAATAGGTCCTTGAATTTTTCTAAAATTTGTCAAATAGGTCCTTCTATGCATGTTATTTGGGGACCTATTTGACTAACGTTAGAAAAATTCGGGGACCTATTTGACTCGTTAGAAAAATTCGGGGACCTATTTGTCAATTTCATAAATTCGGGGACCAATCTGTCAGCGAGTCAATAATCCAGGGAACAATTTAGTAGTTTACTCATTATATATTTTAGGGATTTCCTAATTATAATTATCAAAGTCCCCAAACCATATAAAAGGAAGCCATAAGTCGACTAAGGAGAGAGCCTCATGCACACTTAGAAAAATCGACTTTAGCCTAGTTCTTCTCAAGAGAGAAAAATTCGATTTTTGCTTTAGGTGAGGAGAGAGAAAATCGAAACCTTGGTTTCTAGAGAGAGAAAGTGGCGCATAACTCTAAAGGGGTTTAGAGGTTGTGTGACAAGGTTGTGTGGGATCAAGAATTGGATTCTTGATCAAGGCGCCATATTGTTCTTGGAGAATTCAAGAAGAGTTCTTGAATTAAAGAACACCGTAGATAAAGGTCCCGGATTCACTTGGAGAAGGGAAGGAGGCTAGCACCTAGGCATCTCCAAAACTGTTCGTGTGGATCACCGGCGGAGGAAGGACGCATCACATGGACTTCTAGGACGCGCCCCGTACAACCAAACCGATTAAAACGCGTGAGGTATACCACTATCTAAAAGTTTTAAATTCAGCTAGCGGATCCGTTCGGGAATTCTAGGCCCTTGCGCGTTTTATGTTTAAATTTTATACTATGTTTTTGCTTCCGCTGCGTTTTAGGCGTCCCTAAATTCCCAACATAGCAAGCCATCACGACTAACCAAAACACGTGAGTTATCGTTTTAACATTTATGATTTAACCTAAGTACCACCTTGTCATAATCCCTATTGTCACACGATATTTTGGTCATGGATAAGGCATGTAAAAGTCATCCTTTAATTTAAACCATAACTTTCTCGATTCCTTGAGTTAGTCTCATTTCTCTGTGTGGCCACACATTCCTTGGACAGACTCATTGAGGGGCCCAGTTAAATATCTCTCAACTTAATGAGGGACAAAATTCCTTCTTGGTCAACCACATTCCTCAGCCCGGCAAACAACTAAACCCGTACCTAGCATGTATGGCTACCCTATTACGGGCAACGTTGGACTAGGCCAAAGTTCAGCATCCACAACGCCGGAATAGTCAAGACCTCAGGTCTAAGGGCATCGTGACGGGTGTACAGGAGAGGCTAGCTCATGACTAAACCCATGCAGGACTCTCCGGGTCAATCCAGCAACTTGTAACCCTTTACATAATTGCACCATGACTCTCGAGAAGCATCTCATGCGTGTATCTCCATACACCGAAGTCATGCAGGTCTTAGTTCATTCACGTTCCCACATGAATAACCGACCAGGGACAGTTTAGAATAATTATCACATAATTAATCAAGGATTGTTATCACAGTAAACATGCTAATAATATGATAACAACATAATTTATCATTCATAAATCAATCAAACAATATGTCCATACATATAAAATTATTGGCCCTATGGCACAATCTCCATCAGCATCTGCTGCTAAACAGCAAATCTCAACTGTGGAACAACGAGATAACGAGACGTTACTCGAATACCTAACTAGATATCAAGAAATTTTAGTAAAGTGTCCTAATCACCAGTACACTGAGGAGTAGACAGTGGAATACTTTTGTAGTGGACTTCTAGACGACGAGGCGAATCACATTGATGTCGCGTCTAATGGATCCATTACGAAGTTGGAAGTCGAGACCCCATGGGAGAAAATCAAGGAAGTCACCTTCAAGCGAGAAAACCAAAGAAGACGTACCTGTGCTGTCAAGGGAATAGTAACCAATGAGTCAGACCCGATGATGGAAAAGTTTGCATCAGACATGGACAGTCTAGCCATAGCTCTCAAGTACATGAATGTCAAGTTAGCTACTTCGCCAAGAAAAGTCGCTCTTGTGACCACACCTTGCTCTGTGTGCGATTCGTATCAACATGGAACTATGGAATGTCCCCATCAACCCGAGGAAGTTTCAGCCATGTATCAAGAAGGCCCTAGTCAATTTTCTAGAAGATTTGAAAATAGATTTAGGACTTGAAATTATTTCCAAAACCAAAATTTTAATAACCCAGCTCCTCAAAGACAAAACCTATCTTCAACAGAAACTGACACTCAACTTTTCTTTAGGAAGTTTGAAGAATCCGAAGCTCGAACTTCGAAGAAATTCGATGATTTGGGACAAAGGATCGATCTTCTTTCTAAGGAGATGGAAATCGTGAAAAGGAAGCACAATGATCTTGAACAAGCATTCGTTCGAGCAACCAATGTTAAAGTAAATAACATAAGTTCCCCTAGTAGTTCTAAGGCAGTTCATGCCATTACCACTAGAGAAACCGAACCTATAGAAAACCCTGCTCAAGAAACATTATTGCAAACCCTAGAAGAGCCTGAGCTTGAAGAGATGTTCATAGAGATCAAGGGTGGAGAAAACTTTAAGGCCGTAATAGAGAAGCACCCTAGGTATGTCTGATTCTTCTTTGGTTTCAACTATAAGAATGAATAGGCAGAAACTCCTATTGTGAACAAATTGGAAACTAAGGTAGAAACTAAGGTAGAAGACCTCCCGTTTCCAAGCTCTCATGTAATGACTAAGGAACAACTAGAGGATAAAAAGGATATGGAGATAGAAGACTTATTAGGAAAACTAAAAGTCAATGCCCCCTTATTAGATTTGGTTAGGAAAGTCCCTAGGTATTCCAAGGTATTTAAAAACTTAGTTGAGAAAAAGAAAACATCCTGAAAGAAACTTCAACTAAGTTCTACCATTTCAGCAACTCTAAAGCCTAAAATACCTATAAAACGCAAGGATCCTGGTTCATTCACCATCCCTTGCATGATAGGAAAAGTCGTAGTCAATGGAGCATTGTTGGACTTAAAAGCAGCTATCAACGTTATGCCCAAGTCAGTCTACGATTCTTTGAATATGGACGGACTTAAGGACACAGGATTGATCCTGCAATTAGACGACAAAAGCAGCATACGTGCCCTAGGAATAGTGGAAGATGTCCTAGTCAATGTGAAAGGTCTAATCTTTCCCGCTGACTTCTATGTCCTAGACACCGGTGGCAATAGAGCTACCGATTACACCATAATCTTCGGAAGACCTTTCCTACAGACCGCTAATGTCAATATTAGCATGAAGGATGGAAAGATCACCATGGACAATGGACATCAAAACATCACACTCACGATGTACGAGGCGGAGAAATCCGATGAACACTCCGTGTTGGAAACACAAAGTATTTGTACATCTAGTAAAACTCTAGGAGAAAAGCCTAAAAAGGAGGATCTCGAATTTGAAACTCTTTTAAATTTAGAACCTCCTGATCCTAGCTTGCATATACCAGAAACAGACCATGAAGACATGAACATTAGTTCACTCTTCAAGGAAGAGGAGGAAGACCTCGTAACTTCAGAAGTAAAAGAGAAACTAGCATCCAAAGAAAATATTTCCAAGCATAAGGCTGTGTGGCAGCCTGTGCGCCACAAAAATAAACCGACTATAGACCCGTGCTAGTGTCTCTAATTTTGCAGACAAGGAGATAGGAGCAACAGACTTTGATTGCCTACTCGTAGACAGTTACAAGCCAAGGACTCTATTCTCTATGTGTTCATGCAAGAACATAGGCACATGTGCTGAATGCCTAAGTGATGAAGAATGGCTCCACAATGTAGATGCCGTATGTAAGAACGTAACCGAAAGGATTCATGTGGACTTCATAGGCATAGACAAGGTGCTCGACCCGAAGCGCAAAGGAATAACAATCGAAGATTTGGATCAGCCCATTGGATCATTCGTCCATGATGCAAGGATCACACAAAAAGGTACGCTCGCAAACAAATATGCACTTTATCGTCTTATTATGCGAGACTACTTTTATAGGACTAAATATCATAAGACACGTCGGTTTAGGATAAACAAAAGAACTAGATATCGGCCACGCATAAAACTTAAAAACCTTAAAAATAGGAAAGTGGTACAAAATCCTATCCGAGCCACACTCTTCAAGGACAAGGATGGCAACCGATGTGGACAAAGGATCTCTGCCAAGCGAAGGATTGGCGGGTACTTCGTAAAAATCCGCCACGAAACCTTCAGAGCACCCTGAAGATGTTCCGCGATGCCTTTTTCCCACTTTCACGGTTTTCGCGTAAGTGTGGGGGAAGAAGAGGGTTATCCCAAAACCCTAATTCGTAGTTTAGGACCCTAAAATTTGTATTAGACAGATTCTAGTATTTTTATTCTTAGTATTAATTTAATTTTTAGTTAGAGTCTGGCAACCAAGCGACAGAAATAAAAATTTCAATTTTTAATTTCTGGAGTCGGCGGCGCACCTGGCGGCCCAACGTCAAATTATTTGGAGAGTTTAATCGCGATTAAACTCTACCAAATCTGATTTAAATTCAAATTTTAAATCATGTGGATTTGATGAATATATTAGGAATATCTTAGATTTTCACCCTATAAATACCCCCCTCAAACCTCTAGGCTTCTCACAAATCTCAAAACGCTTTTTCACTCCAAAAGCTCCTACAGCACTCTCTTGAGAGCTAAAATCCTTCTCTTTTCGAAGCTTTCTTCCAAATCCAAGGTAAGCCTTTACGGTTTTTCGTGAATTCGCTAGGAACTTCTAGAATAGGATCTTCTTCTCAAAAGTCGACTTTAGGACTTATTTCTGCCAACAAAAGGGTAATCTGGGGCATTGCTGTCAAAATTTTCGAAAAACTTTGCAAAATATTTTGCACTGGCGTTTGAGCCGACAGTGCAACATGACGGCGCAACCCCAAATTATAATTTTGTTTGCGAGATAAGGTTTTAAGGTGATTTGAGATGAGTTTGTAGTATCTAGACAGTTTGTCGTAGAGTTTTCTAGGTTCCCGCTAATTATAATATTAATTATAATTATTGACCTGTAGATCATGGTTATCGTTGCCAACGCTGCGTTTCTTTTGGAAAGAGGAGTGGATCTCTCAGATCCTCACATGGAGTTACTCACATGGATTGTTTGTCAAAAAGACATGGCACGAGTTTTTGAACCCCCTTGTAGGGCGAGCATTAACTTGATCAAGGAATTTTACAAACATGCTATTCCGTTTCGTCTCCATGCTGTTCCCCTTCGAGGAATACTTGTTGATTGCTCTCCTTCCGCAAACAACAAACTTTTCAAGCTTCCCGAAGTCACCAATTGCTTGTAACAAGCCCGTCATCCATCACTACATGACGCTAGAAGATTGCTTAATGGCGACGGTTGGGTTTGGAATTCTAAGGGAGAGGAAGTTGGTTTCTCGCCATCTTCCCTAACACCTCTTGAAAGAATTTTGCACAGGGTGATCAGTACGAAAATCCTACCAACAAAATTCCAAGAAATGGTCACCCCCGATCAAGCTCGTCCCCACTATTCTCGATAAGTATCCTAAGAAAAGATCGGGCGGCAATTACGTTCAGCGATTCGAGATTAACGTTATTGAGACCACTGACACCGAATCAGAGGAGGATCCTGAGGAATATATTCCCCACTATTCTCCCGGCCCCGAGCATGAACCCACATTCCTTAAAAACTTTGTTAAAGTAATGAAACCTTGACATTGCCGGAGTTTGTTTCTCTCACGATTAATGAAGTAGCTCTTTAGGGTTTGCTAAAGATTAGTTTACATATCTTATGTGCATAATTAGGATTATTATTGATATATATGTTTGTTTATTGTTCCGATTTGGCAATAATATAGATTTCCCCGAAGAGCTTGGGCAAATAGCTCATAAACCCAGTTTTGGATGAGTTACCTATCCTAATCTTGTATTCTCTCCATTGTTTGATTGATTGTGTTTAAGGTTTAAATAAATTTTCTAACTTGGAAAAGTAAATGCATAATTATTATCTATTCTCTATGATGAACGAACGATGATAGTCCATGTCTAGGGTTTTTCTCTCAAGTATTATTATTATTATTATTATTATTATTATTATTATTATTATTGTTGTTTTGACTCTAAAGATCTTATTAAATCGTGACAACCCTCAAAGATAGAAGTTACAACCTTCGTCACAATTTTCTTAGCCTCATCACATTGAGTTCCGCGAGAGATCCAACCTTGGGTTAGCATCTATACTATATTTTAATAGGTATAGTTATACTTGCAACGCTCGAGTATAATTAAACTTGATTCGCCGTGACACCTTAAGACGGGTGTCCGGTCAAGTACGTATAGAGATCAAAGGAGAAGGGCATGAAAGCTTTAGAGCCATAATAGAAAAACACAGTAGGTATTGCCAATTCTTCTTTGGTTTTAACTATAAGAAGATCAAGGAAGAAACTCTTGCCCTAAACCAGTTGGAAACTAAGGTAGAGGATCTACCATTTCCAAACTCCCACTTAATGACTACGGAACAAATAGAGGAAAAGAAGGATAAAGAGATAGAAGACCTGATAGGAAAACTAGAAGTGAACACTCCTTTATTAGAATTGGTTAGGAAAGTCCCTAGGTATACCAAGGTGCTTAAAAACTTAGTTGCAAAAAAGAAAACATTCCAAAAGAAACTTCGACTAAGCCCTTTTAGATCCTAAGTTGCCTATAAAACGCAAGCACCCTGGTTCATTTACCATTCCTTGCATGATAGGGAGAGCTGTAGTAAATGGAGCATTGTTGGATCTAGGAGGAGCGATCAACGTTATCCCCAAGTCATTCTACGATTCCTTGAATATGGACGGACTAAAAGACACAGGGTTGATTCTGCAATTAGCCGACAAGAGTTGTAGACGCCCCTTAGGGATAGTAGAAGATGTCCTAGTCAAAGTGAAAGATCTAATCTTTCCTGCTGACTTTTATGTCCTAGACACCGGTAGTGAGAGAGCTACTGATTATACTATAATCTTAGGAAGACCTTTCCTACGGACTGCCAATGTCAATATTAGCATGAAGGATGGGAAGATCACTATGGAAGACGGACATGAAAAGATTACCCTTCGATGTACAATACGGAGCAATCCGATGAATTCTCTGTGTTGGGAACACAAGGAATTTGTACATCTAGTGGAGATCTAGGAAACACCTCCAACACTCAACCTAAGGACAAAGACCTCGAACATGGAAATCTTCTAAAATTAGTGCCTCCTGATCCTACCCCACATATACCTGAAATAGATCTCGAAGATATGAACCTTAGTTCACTCTTCGAAGAGGAGGAGGAAGACCTCATAAGTTCCAAAGTTAAAAAGAAACCAGCACTTAAACAAAATTTTTCCAAGCGCAAGGCTGGATGGCAGCCTGTGCGCCACAAAAATAACCCACCTGTAGCTCCGTGCTATAGTATTTTTAGTTTTGCAGACAAGGAGATAGGGACAGAAGACTTTGATTGCCTACTTTTAGACAATTACAAGCCCAAGACCCAAGCTTCCATGTGCCCGTGCAAAAGCTTAGGCATATGTGCTGAATGCCTAAGTGTAGAAGAATGGCTCCATGACGTAGATGTTGTGTGCAAGAATGCAACAAAAAAGATTCACGTGGACTTCATAGGCATCAACGAGGTGCTCGATCAAAAGCGCAAAAGAATAACTATTGAAGACCTGGATCAGCCCAATGGATCATTCACCGATAACGCATGGATCACAAAACAAGGTACGATCTCGAATAAAAATGCCTTATATCGTATTATTATGCGAGACTAATACTTTAGGACCAAACTTCATAAAACACGTCGATTTAGGATATATAAGAAAACAAGATATTGGCCACGCATAAAACCTAAAAACCTTAAAAACAAGAAAGTGGTACGAAACCCTATCCGAGCCACACTCTTCAAGGACGAGGACGACAACCAATGTGGACAAAGGATCTCCACCGAACGATGGATAGGCGGATACTTTGTGAAGATCCGCCATGAAACCTTCAGGCCACCCTCAAGAAATTTCGCGATGCCTTATTCCCACTGACACGTTTTCCGCGTAAGTGTGGGGGAAGAAGTGATGGAGATTGTGCCCTAGAGCCAATCATCCTATAGATATGTTTGGAACATATCAATTAATTTATAGAGATAAATTAATGGTTATCATATTATTAGTATGTTTACTATGATAACAGTCCGTGATTAATTATGAGATAATTAATCTAAATTGTCCCTGGTCGCTCATTCAAGTGGGAACTCGAACTGAACTAAGACTAGCCTGACCTCGGTGCATAGAGATGCATGCACTAGATGCTGGGACGAGAGTCATGGTGCAATTGTGTAAGGAGTTACAAATTGCTGGATCGACCCGGAGAGTTCTGCATGGGTTTCAGTCATTGGCTGGTCTCTCCTGTACATCTGTCATGATGCCCTTAAACCTGAGGTCTTGACTATTCCGGCGTTGCAGTTGTCAAACTTTGGCTTAGTCTAATGTTACTCGTAACAGGGTAACCATAAGGGCTGAGTACGGGTTTGGTTGATTGTCGTGCTGAGGAATGTGGTTGACCTAGATGGAATTTTGTCCCTCATAAAAGATGGGAGATATTTAATTGGGCCCCTCGATGAGTCTGTCCAAGGAATGTGTGGCCACACTGGTAATTGGGACTTACTCAAGGAATCGAGAAAGTTGAGGTTTGGATTTTGGATGACTTTCCCATGCCTAATCCATGACCATAATATCGTAGGACAAAAAGGGATCTAAACGAGGTGGTACTAAGGTTAAGTCGTTTTGGGGTTAGACGATAACTCGCGTGTTTTGGGTAGTCGTGATGGCTTGCTAGAGTCCGCTCTCGACTTGTGAGTTATGGAGATGACTTACTGCCAACTTCACGTGGGGCCTGCTGGGTCACACACGAGCAGGAACCAGATGCTAAGCTGGGACACGAATTAGGACTAATTCGTGGGTCACGATTGTGACACCGTTTAAGACATAATTGATTGTATTGGGACATGAAGTCTTGTCTTAAATAAATATCTACAGATATATGATATTTAGATTTGTGGGACAAATTTAAATATATATATGAAAATTGTTAAATAGATAATTGGATTAGTCTATTTACAATTATATTCCTATTTATAATATTAGGGAATTATAAATTGGATAATGTTCCTAAGAGTGAGGAAATTATTAATTTATTAAATTCACTAATATTGGGAAAGATAGGATGAGGTTGGCGCCTCATATATAAACAAAAGGAATTTAATTAATAAAAATGTTTTATTAATTAAAATCATGGCTTGAAATTTGAAATTCAAATAGATTTGATCTAGATTTCAAATGATTGAATTAAATATATTAAGGTAATATTTTAATTCAACAAATATCGGGAAAGTCGAATTCTAGGTCCAATTGGATTTAAAATATTAGTGTAATATTTTAATTCAATAAACTAGAAATCATGATTCAAAAAGATTGACTTAAAGATATTAAGGTAATTCTTTAAATCAATATTGTTGGAAAATAACAAATTAGTTATAACTTCCTAAGAGTTAGTTTAGGCTTGGGAAGATCTTGGAAGATTTGATCTTCCATTTTGATTCCCCAAGATTGCATTTTGAATCCAATTTAAATATTATGGTAATATTTTAAATTGGAATTCAAGTCATAAAATTGTTATATTAGGATATCATAATCTTATGATTTGATAATTATATATTTTAGGCATTCCCTAAATTATAATTATCAAAGTCCCCAAACCCTATATAAACAAGCCATAAGTCGACTTTAGGAGAGAGATCACAAAAGGGAGAGAGCCTCATGCACACTTAGAAATTGACTTTAGCCTAGTTCTTCACAAGGGAAAATTCGATTTTGCTCTTGGTGAGGAGAGAGAAAACGCAGCCTAGTTTCTAGAGAGAGAAAGTGGCGCACAACTCTAAAGAGTTTAGTTTTGTGTGACAAGGTTGTGTGGGATCAAGAATTGGATTCTTGATCAAGGTGCCATATAGTTCTTGGAGAATTCAAGAATAGTTCTTGGATTAAAGAACACCGTAGATAAAGATTCCGGATTCACTTGGAGAAGTGAAGGAGGCTAGCACCTAGGCATCTCAAAAACTGTTCGTGTGGATTACCGGCGGAGGAAGGACGCGTCACGTGGACTTCTAGGATACGCCCCGTTCAACTAAATCAATTGAAACTCGTGAGGTATACCACTATCTAAAAGTTTTAAATTCAGCTAGCGGATCCGTTCGGGAATTCTAGGCCCTTGCGCATTTTATGTTTAAAGTTTTTTTTATGTTTTGCTTCCGCTGCGTTTAGGCGCCCCTGAATTCCCAACAGTGGTATCAGAGCCACGCTAGTCCTTGGATTTAAAACTGTTTATGTGTACATGTGATGTATGATATGTGTGTTTACCGCTTTCAATCACTGTTTTTGGTTTTACGAAAATCCACCGATCAATTTTAGCTTAAAAGTCGATTTAACAATCTAAGGTGCAAATTTATGTATGTGATACATAAAGAAATCAATGAGATTGATTTGGATAAGTTTCTTGAATTATAAGGCTTAAATCGAAATTCCTTGTATAATTATAATTAAAAGTGTTTTAATTATAATATTATAAAGGTGGCTGAGATGTATTAAAATTGTGAATTTTATAAATTTTAGGGATCAATAATTCGAATTCTTGAATGAGATTCTTGAATTTTATAATTATTCATAATAGGCCTGAATTTCAAGAAAGGCATGTTAAAATTGCACAGACCCTAAATTGAACACAATTTTAAAAGGAGTTTTAATATATGTGTTGGTTACCGTGTTTGACATAATTGTATGAATTGTTCATATTTGAATTGTGTGGTGTTGGATATGGCTCTAGGAGGTTTATTTCGGTAAATACGGCCTGCGTGTCGTCTCCCTCTACTCTTATGTAATTTTACTTTCAAGTTTATACCTCAATGCAACTGGGGTTTATTCACGTGTAATTTTATTTTTCTTTTAGAAAAGTTCTCTCATTGGCTTGGGAGAATTCTAGGGTAGATGAGCCATATCTAAACACGGTGTGCTGTTTTACATTTAGTTGTATGAGATGCGCTAGATGTATGCTTAGGGTGCGATATTTTAACATGCTTAATCAAACATTACGCTATAGCCACGTATACGATACGAGCGTGGGATTTGTATGAGATACAAAATCCAGACACATGTTTATATGTATGAGATACATGGGGAAATAAACATGTGGCATGACTCGTTTAATTTTAAAAGGAGTTTTAGAATTAAACAACAACAAAAATCGGAATATTTTATTAAACTAAATCAAACTCTTTTAGAAAATTTTAAGTCATAATGCCATCGCTAAAATGCCCTGTCAAAATCTTGTTCATCGTGGAGTGGTGATCGCCTTCGTGACACGTATCTGCCTTGACCTTGAGGAGACACGGGTGAGTGGGATTTTCAATACGACGCCTATTGAAATCTTGGTTCTTTGGATACGGTGATCGCCTCCGCGACACGTATAGCAGTTGGGCCTTGATGATATGGGGTTGGGCTTCGGCTTCGTTGCCTTGAATCTAGCCATTCACATGTTTTACCGTGTGACTTAATGGGGTTATCAAAACGGTTTTGGACCTCAAGGCATTAGATGGGATAAACATGCCATAATAAGTATCATATGATGATACAGTCCCATAAGGATCTAAGAGTCACATAGAGATGTGATTGGTAAGGAGTTACCTACCTAAATAACCAAAACGTGCATGATCGCCTTCGCGACGGTAAATTTTGGTGAAATATGGATCTTAGCCACTAATAATAAATTTTACTAGGTTTTATAAAATAGTGGAAGTATTTTGTTCTGCTAATTAAAATTTTCATATCTTTAAATTGTACAATCAAAATGGCAATTGATAGTTCAACATTTTCACTGCGACCTATCCTTGAGAAGGATAAGCTAACCAGAACAAACTTCCTCGATTGGTTTCGTAATCTGAGAATTGTTCTCACCCATGAGAGGAGACTTTATGTTCTGGATAAACCTATTCCTAAAGAGCCTGCCAAGGGCGCTCCAGGAGCGGAGTGGAGGGCTTATGAGAAGCACTTCGACGACTCGCTGGAGGTCTCTTGTCTGATGGTAGACACAATAATTCCTGAGCTGCATGAGGGCTTGGATACATTGATGTCATACGAGATGATAACACGTCTCAAGGAAATGTTCCGTTACCAGATCAGACAAGATAGATATGAGACCACTAAGGCACTCATGTCTTGCAAGATGGCTGAAGGTGCATCTGTTGGTTACCATGTCATGGAGATGAGAGGGAACATAGATCACCTGGATAGGCTGGGATTTCCTATTCCTCAAGAGTTTGCAACAGGCGTAATCCTGTGCTCACTACCCAAAACCTATGACCCCTTTATCGCAAGCTTTTACAAGAGAGGAACAGAGAAATCAGTTTCTAAGCTGCATGGAATACTCAAATCGGTTGAGGTGTCCATGAATCAGAAAAGGGGAAGGAAAACAAAGGGCGAAAGAAAGAGGAAGGGAACCGACCTGGATGGTGAGACCAAGCCAGAGGACGGCCCTCATCAAGAACCTGCCAAGGAGGCAAAGCCCTCAGAGGAAGTATTCTGCTCTTTCTGTCAAGTGTTAGGACACGCGATGAGAAAGTGCAAATACTACTGGGAAGATCAAAAGAAGAAGAAGTGCATTAAGCCCTCTACTTCAGGTATCTTTGTTATAAGTATTCTTTTTCTACTTAAACCACTTAAGTATTGGATACAACATGTGGTTCTCACATTTGATGTGCAGGGTCTTCAGAGACGGTAGAAAATGAGAACGGGAGCGAGATGGACCTAGAAGTGGACAGTGGAGCAAAGGTTGCTGCCGTTGCTGCTATAGGGACATGCGAGCTTGGATTGCCCCTTTCGGGCTAAGTTTATTGTTATTCTTTAAAAGTTTAAACATTGTTTTCTCCTTATGAGGGGATAAGGAAGATTTTATATGTGTAAACATTAAAGAGTGGTTTCTATTTTAATAAAATAATGTTTATTTGCTTATATGATTTGCAAAAGTAATCATTATGTCTTAAACTAGAACGATAACAATATTTATAACAATGATACGAAAGGATTAAAGATTGTCGAATCTAATCCTATAAATACTTTTGGCAATTGTCGTTTAGGCCATACAAACGAGAAACGCCTTGAGAAGGTTCATAGAGATGAACTTCTAAAGCTCACATGATTTGGAATCATATGATGCTTGCGGAGCCTTGTTTAAAATGGAAAGATGACAAGAGGCGTTCCTCTACTGTCCGCAGTAAGAGAATGTCTAACTTTTGGGGATCATACATGGTTGATGTATGTAGTAGACCCATAAGTATCTAAGCTAAAGGTAATAACTCTTACTGACTTCTTCAAGAGGCTAGATCTACGGCTACTTTTTGAAACACAAGTCAGAGTCTTTTGAAATAGAGATTTCAAAGAGAATTAGAGAACTAACTTGACAAGGAAATCAAGTTCCTTCGATTCGATCAAGGGACAAGGATTTGTGTCAAAAACTTTGCTAAATCATCCTAGAAGCTGTGAGATAGTCTCACAACTTGCTCTTGCTGAAACCCCATGGTGGATGGCGTTTTCAAAAGAGGTATCAAACCCTATTCGAAAAGGTTCGATCTAGGATGACTCAAACAGATCTCCCATCATCCTTAAAAGGGTGTGCTCTAGAAGCTGCTGACTTCACACTTAACCATTTCGTCTAGAAGACGCCATATGAGATATGGGATGAGAGGAGTCTCATGATGTCTTGTTACGAATTTAGGGACATTAAGTTTATGTTATGCAGTGGGCTAACAATAAACTGTCTCTAAAACTCTCAAGTGTATGTTTGTGGAATACCCTAAGGAAACGAGGGGGTATCAAGTCTGCTACCCATCTGACAACAAAGGGTTTGTAGTCAGAAGATGGATACCTTTTAGAAAGGGATTCTTTGTTTCCAAGAGAAACAGTGGGAGCAAGATGAATCTTGAAGGAGTTCAAGATCCACAAAACACCTCAGAGGCGCAGACGGAAACTAGAGAAGATCCGCAAGGTGTTGTGGAAGCTCCTCTAAAACATAAGGACAACGAAGTTCTGATAGAACACGTTCTCAATTTCAAAGATGGGGATCTTTGGTCATTGAGAGCAGGGATGTGTTGCTCTAGGAGCGTGGTGAGCCCGCCACCTATCGAGAAGCTTTAATCAATGTTTTGATGAAAGGCACCAAAGGAGTTTGGCTTCATGCAAAACCTTGATGGGTCCTGTGTTTACAAGAAGGTTAGTGGGAGCACAATTGCAGTCTTGGTGTTGTATGTCATAGACATATGGCTAGTTGGAAGCCGTATTACTATCTTGAAGATTGTGAATCTTAGATAAATGAATCGCTTTCAATGAAGGATATAAAAGAAGCTGAGATCTATGGAGATAGTTCTCAAGGAGCTTCTTAAATTGAGTCAAGAAGTACATTCTTGAATAAGATACTGAAGGAGTTCAGTATGAGAGACTTCAAGAAGGGATTCATGGCGATGAATCAGGGATTGGTCCTTGGCAAGAATCAGTGTTTCCTGAGACACGTGATGAGTAAGGACACATGAGTGGCATCCCTTATGCTTCGGCAATAGGATCCATCATGCTGTACTAGACTCAATATGTCGTTTGCCCTAAATTTGATAAGCTGTGACCCTGTTGAGGTTCACTGAAAGCTATCATTAAGATCCTTGAGTACTTGAGAAGCACTAAGGACAAATTCTTGGTTTATGGTAAAATTAATGTGTAAGTAGTTACGCAGAAGCCCATTATTCAAGCCAACCAAGATTGATCGCAGTAATGAAATATGTATTCCCTGAACAGTAGACATCGTAAGTTGGAATGGTTCCAAGCGGAACACGATTACTGATTCTACAAGAATCGGTTAGTCGCGTGGAGACGCAGACTGTAAAAACTAGTGTCTGAAGTATGCTTAATAGTCATCCTGGAGAGTCAGGAAGACGCCTAAGCGGGAAGGGGTTCCCCACTGACATTCCGACAGTGATGTACTCAGACAAGTTCACCTGGAGATGGTGATACTAAGATATGAAAAGTAGCAGTCGAGGATATTTTGCCAGTCCTCTTGTGAAACCCCAGCACAGGTTTTACATGATCATCATGTAACGTCAAGAGGGAGGACACATTAATGGATGTTCCTAGGAGTAGGAACAGTTTGATTAATGATTGTACCTAGTGCAAGTGGGAGTTTGATAGAAATTGTACCCTAGGGCCAATCATCCTATAGATATGTTTGGAACATATCAATTAATTTATAGAGATAAATTAATGGTTATCATATTATTAGCATGTTTACTATGATAACAGTCTGTGATTAATTATGAGATAATTAATCTAAATTGTCCCTGGTCGCTCATTCAAGTGGGAACTCGAACTGAACTAAGACCAGCCTGACCTCGGTGCATAGAGATGCATGCACTAGATGCTGGGACGAGAGTCATGGTGCAATTGTGTAAGGAGTTACAAATTGCTGGACCGACCCAGAGAGTTCTGCATTGGCTTCAGTCATTAGCTGGTCTCTCCTGTACATCTGTCATGATGCCCTTAGACTTGAGGTCTTGACTATTCCGGCGTTGCAGTTGTCAAACTTTGGCTTAGTCTAACGTTACTCGTAACAGGGTAACCATAAGGGCTGAGTACGGGTTTGGTTGATTGCCGTGCTGAGGAATGTGGTTGACCTAGATGGAATTTTGTCCCTCATAAAAGATGGGAGATATTTAACTGGGCCCCTCGATGAGTCTGTCCAAGGAATGTGTGCCAACACTGGTAATTGGGACTTACTCAGGGAATCGAGAAATTTGAGGTTTGGATTTTGGATGACGTTCCCATGCCTAATCCATGACCAAAATATCGTAGGACAAAAAGGGATCTAGACGAGGTGGTACTAAGGTTAAGTCGTTTTGGGGTTAGACGATAACTCACGTGTTTTGGGTAGTCGTGATGGCTTGCTAGAGTCCGCTCTCGACTTGTGAGTCATGGATATGACTTACTGCCAACTTCACGTGGGGCCTGCTGGGTCACACACGAGCAGGAACTAGATGCCAAGTTGGGACACGAATTAGGACTAATTCGTGGGTCACGATTGTGACAACGTTTAGGACATAATTGATTGTATTGGGACATGAAGTCTTGTCTTAAATAAATATCTACAGATTTATGATATTTAGATTTGTGGGACAAATTTAAATATATATATATATATATATATGATAATTGTTAAATAGATAATTGGATTAGTCTATTTACAATTATATTCCTATTTATAATATTAGGGAATTATAAATTGGATAATGTTCCTAAGAGT
>QANZ01009363.1:0-23077 GCA_003254925.1 Chamaecrista fasciculata
ATATTATGGTAATATTATAAATTAAAATTCAAGTCATGAAGCCAATATTATTATAATTTAGAATTATAATAATGCTCTAAAAATAATTATAAAAGCCCTAGGGCTAGGCGCCTAGGTTAAGCAAGCCAAGAGTGAGAATTCATTTGTGCAATTTTCATCCTCCTTGTTGAGAGAGATAAAAATCGCCACCTTCAAAACCCTAGCTTCCAAGTGAGGAAAAATTTGGTTCTCAAGAGTTGAGAGGGTAAAATCGAATTGGCCTAAGAGTTAGGCAATTCGATTTGTGGTTGCCAAATTAGGGTTTGTGAGAGAAGGAAAGACAAGAAGGAGTTCTTGTGGGAATTCTCCTTGCGCCACCTTTTGGAGTTTGAATCAAGAAGGAGTTCTTGAGTTCAAACACACTGTAGATTGATCCCTAGTTCTTTTGGAGAAAAGAACTGAAGGCTAGCACCTTGGTGCCCGAAGAAACTGTTCTTGTGGATTACTGGCAGAGGGAGAACGCTGGGAGTGGGCTCCTTGGACACGCCTTGTACAACCAAACGATTGAAACTCGTGAGGTATACCACTATCTATAAAAGTTTTAAATTCTACTAGCGGATCCGTTCGGGAATTTTAGGACCTAGCGTGTTTTTTTTTAATTTTGTTTTTGCTTCCGCTGCGTTAGGCGCCTACAATCCCCAACAGTGGTATCAGAGCCACGCTAGTTCTAGGATTTAAAACTGTTTATGTGTACNAGTCTTCTCGTACACTTCTTCAGCCTTAACACCCTCGTGGATCAAAAGAGTGGCGTCACCACCATCGTCAACGACGGGACCACCATTGGGACCCCAATCGAGGGCGCGTTCAGTGCACCACCAGTACTCCTGAAGGGTTTCGCCTTTCCAGGCGAAGACGGCGGCGCTGTCGCGAGCGATGGCGGCGGCGGCGTGGTCCTGAGTGGAGAAGATGTTGCAGGAGCACCACCGGACTTCGGCGCCAAGGGCGTGTTCATTGAAGGTTTAAGGTTTAAGGTTTAGGGTTTTAATATTTTTTAAGGACTAAATTGAAATGTTTGGAAGAGTTTTGGGACACTTTACAATTTTATTTTGAAAATTTGGGACTAAAATGAATGAAGATGAGAAAAAAGAGGGGGAATTGAGAATAATATAAATAAAGATGGGTCAAGGGCCTAATTGTTCAACTCAGACTTTTTATAGAGTTTAGGGTTTGAAGTTTTAGATTTTGGGGTTTTAGGGTTTGGGGTTTTAGAGTTTAGGGTTTTAAATATTTTTAAGGACTAAATTGGAATGTTTGGAAAAGTTTTGGGACACTTTATAATTTTATTTTGAGGATTTGGGACTAAAATGAATGAAAATGATGAAAAAGAGGGGGAATTGAGAATAATGGAATAAAAATGGGTCAGGGATCTATAAGTACAATGAGGAAATGCTGATGTGTCGCTATTTTATGACGTGGCAGCTCTTTTTAAAAAAAAAACATAACGGGTGCTGACGTGACCATAACGGGACACGTCAGCGCATAACGGGACACATCAGCGTCCGTTATGGCCACGTCAGCATTTTTGTAACGTCAATATGACGGAGGGACCAATTAGTGCAGCGTTTGCAAAATTCGGGGACCGGCTAGTACAATGGGTAAAATTCAGGGACCTATCTGTCAACGAGTGCATAAATCAGGGACCGGAAAGTTATTTTACTCCATTTTTATGTTACTAAATGTCAAACCATCTTTATTATGATATCCAGATATTATATTCTTAACGCACAATTCAATTCATTCAATTAGAAAAATATGTACCTTTCAATGTTTTTATGAAAAAATGTTTAAATTCTTGATATAATCCATGTCCAATAGTGTTAAATAAAAATTCTTTTTATATCTTCCCTAAAAGAATTAGTAAATTTTAATTTTTTTAATTAAAAAAAAATCATTCTAAAATATTTTTATCAACAATAATCGTTGAATAAATTTAAGCATACATACCACAAAGTCCATGTCTTCGATTTGGTTGTATCCTTTAGACACTAGTCGGGCAGCGTGTACCTCTCAATAGTACCATCTCATTTTAGTCTAATAATATACCCACTTTGAATCAATAGCTTGCTTTCCTGGTGCAAAGTCAGTCATTTCCCAAGTTTCATTATCCTCAAGTGCTTTTAGCTCCTTATCCATTGCTTGATTTGCTTCCTGCCACTCAATGTGTTGACTATCTTCTTTTAAAGACTGTGGTTCTTTTACTTGTGTCAAATTTTTGTCATGAAAGCTAAATAATGATATACGAAATCTTTCAACATCATTACAAAAATGAGAATAACGGTTATTGTCATCAGTTACATTATGATATACAAAATTTTTCAACATCATTACAGAAATGAGAATCATTAACTGCTTGCTCTAACTCAGAACTAAGTACAGGGTTCTTAACATCAACATCATTACAAGAATGAGAATCATTAAGTAATAGTTGGCTCTAGAATGTACAGATTCTTGAGAGAAACTGCAGTAGATACAACTTCCTTAGTCTTCTAGTCCTGTATCAGACAAGAAGATGAGTTAAAAACAATAATTATTACATCACCAAAAATAACCTTTTTAACAGATAAGATATTATATTTAGAAGATGGTATAAGAAGAACATTTTTTATAGTAAATTTTCATTAATTATAACTTTCCTTGCCTCAGAAACTATGATAGCAGAACCATTTGGTAAGTAAACTGAAATAGCCAAATAGGTTTCTTCATTTTCTCAATATCATGAATTAACCTTCTATCAAAGCACATATGGGACGAAGCCCCAATGTCAACAATCCAGTAAAAACTATCAGAAGGTAATTGCTGGAAAGAAGTACCGGCAAACCTTGGTCCACACCCCTAAACTAGATTTACTAAAAATAATCAGTTAGGAAAATTTAGATAAATTACACATTTGTTCAATATTTTGGTAAAAATGCAAACACCGTAAAACAATGTTGATACAAGATAAACTATGCTTTCTACAAAATGTTGTTGTTTCATGCTCCTTTTAATTTAGATATTTTGAAAATACTTGTTATTGTAAACTTCCTTTTGAAATAATATTTCAACAAATTAAATAGAATTTCAGAATATATATACATATATAAGAACGCAAGAAGTAAGACACTATTTTGTAGAGGTTTGGATTCAAGTATAACTTGATCCTACATGATCTTTAAACACATGGAATGAGAATTTTATTAAATGGATAATCACAATTACACAATGCCAACCATTTTATTGAGTAACCACACAATTGGTTTTACAGTAACTCCTAATTAATTGCTATCTTTACACTCTCAACAACCTTACATATTAAACCAGCTAACCATACAAGTTTTTTGACTTTTCTTTATAACTTCAATGCATCATTCTTTTAGTACCCTAACGCACAATTCATTAAATAGTTTTACACATTAGTGACTAAACAAACTTAATAAAATGTCAAGTTCTTAATTAACTAGATAGACAATAATAAATTCACACATGATCTTTGGATTGTACATGACTTCATTTGAAGTTATTTGGTAATGGGAACACCTTCTACATAATTGGAACATGCATGGCTACTTTTGTTCTTCTAAAATTCTTCAAATCTTGAAGGCGCTGGAGCTAGCACAATCATAATCCTTATTTGGTTATCTGACTTACATAATTGTTGACAAAGAATTCAATTATATTGATGTCCTACATGTAATTATCTTAATAGTAGTGTAAATATCGCATAAATAAAATCAGAGGAAATGGAATTCCATACAAATAAGGAACCTTGTTATTACAAAAGTCAGTATTAATTTACAAGTTTATTTCACTATCATTATCAATATTAAAACCTCAATTTAAAAGTCTCTTATTTTAAATTGAGGTTGTTCTTGAATGATACTGAGCAAAGCATCATAGGCTGCTCTGGTTTCCTCTGTCTTTGGCTGATAAACGCCTTCTGAAGTTAGGACAATCGAGTTAACACTATACTTGTATTGATGCGCCATATTGTTGATGTCCAAGAACCTCGAAAAAAGCCCTAATTCAAAACCCTAACGTGAGCCGAAGAAATCGGATTAGAACAACTAAAATTGAAATAAGAAAAGAAAAATGAGAGACGCACCAGTTTCGCATTATTAAATAGAAGTATAGAACCCAACAATATGGAAATAAAGTGGGAAGCTACACAAACTTTCCCCGCAAGTTTAATTACACAGCCTAGTCCTCATGCCCTGCATGGCTGAATTACAAATTTACAAATTTACTATATATTTTAGTTTTTCATCGTCATTATATATACTCATAATAAAAGACAACTATTAATTTTGAAATTATATAGTTCTAAAAATTAAACTTTCAAATATGAATATATCAATGATAATAGACTTAAAGATATCATAATTATCTTTTAAAAAGTGAAAATCTCAATAAGGTTAAAACTATATAAATATATCTACTTTACAAAAAAAAACTTTGTTAAAATATATGATTATGTTAGAATATAAAGATCCCAAAGTTGACCATAACATTAATATGGTCTTTTGTAATTATTCAAAAAAATTAACAGAAAGTTTTGTATATGTGATCTCACATTTCAATGTCGATAAAGTCTTTGATGCATACGAACAACATCCTTTATTAAAGAACAATTTTTAGTTTGCTACTAAGATAATAAGGGTGCGTTTGGATTGCAAATATAGCTTCTTTATCCCTCCAATATCTCCCGATACCAATATGATATTGGAGCTATATTATTGGCTATTTGAATTACTTGTTAGTTAGCACAATTATTTATAGAGAAATAAATTTAAAACAACAACGAGTTAAACTACGACTATTTAAAACAACAATTGGTTAAACTGGGATTATTTAAAACAACGACTAATCAAGCTATGACTTTAATTAAACTAAACAACGATATTGGTACATTTATGTACTATATATGGATATCATAATTGACATGGCTTGACATCTAGAAATATAAAAATGTAATGAGTAAGGAGTAAGAAAAGAAAAAATAAATATAATTAAAACAACGACTAATTAAAATAACTATTAGTTAAACTACAATTATTTAAAATAACAACTAGTCGAACTACGACTAATCAAACTACAACTTTAATTAAACTAAATAGGACATTGGTACATTTACTTTTATGTACTATATATATATATTTTTTTTCTTTTCTTTACTCATTACTCATTACATATTTTTTGTTTCTAGATGCCAAACCATATTAATTATGATATCCACATATTATAATCTTAACGCACAACCAATTCGTTCAATTAGCAAAATATGTACCTTTCAATGTTTTTATGAAAAAATGTTCAGATTCTTGATATAATCCATGTCCAATAGTGTTGAAAAAAATCCTTTTGATACCTGCCCTAAAATAATTAGTAAATATTTTTTTAAAATGAATCTAAAATATTTTTATCAACAATAATCGTTGAATAAATTTAAGCATCCATACCGATGTGAGGACCTTGTTGGTAGGCGATCTGTTAAAATTTTTATCAACAAAGGTTGGCCAGTGATTTCCCATGTTTCATTATCCTCAAGTGCTCTTAGCTCCTTATCCATTGCTTCATGCCACTCAATGTGCTGACTAGTTTCTTTAAACGACAGTGGTTCTTTTACCTATGTCAAATTTATCTTTAAAAGACATAATTACAATCAATTTAATTATTTTAGTAAAATATTAACTTTAATTTAGCAGTAAGTATAATATTTTAAACAACAATAGTCAAGTATGTTTGTGATTTAATTCCAATTGGTATATTTAATAAAATAATTAAATTAATTACGATCATATATTGTAGAAAATCAGTCTTATTATAATGTGCCCCAAAGACTATATATTTTGAAAAATATAAAAGTTTCTTGACTTGAAATGGAAGATAAATCAAACAATAGAGATACATTTGTTTTTTGTGACCCAAGGACCAATTTGATAAAGATGACAAACATTTGAGTTCAATATGTGATTAATTAAGGACTTGGTTGAGAGAAGTTTTATGAGAAAGGGAAGATTTTGATTCATCAAAACTCTAACGATCTTTCTGCAATTTCTTTTTTAATAACTCTCTAGTTCATGAAATGAAATTGTAGAAAACTCCATCAATTCTTTTAGTTTGTTGTCTTTTGATTCGTTTTACCAAAGGGAAAGGACCTAAATGCACAAAAGAAATCTTGTTGAAGAGTGAAATATGGTTTAACCAGCAATAGAAACTAATGGATAAGATGTAGTATAAATCGACGGCTAAGATTGAGTCATATCAGCCCTTTTTGTTAAATCTTGACGGTAAATAACCACACGGTACCAAAGTGCTAACGGCACAAACCTCAGGGTACCAAAGTGTCAAATTTTATCTTTCAGGGTACCAAAGTGGATTATGTCCTAACCACCGAGTACCAAAGTGCAGTTTACCCTTCTTCTTAAGATCCTTATACCATTAAGAGTAGCCGTGAAGTTTTAAACAAAAATCTTTTGAATGCTCACAAGTTAATTCCTTTTGTTCTATCTTTTTAAAATTATTGTAATATCCTTCATTTCTTAAAGTATTGGCTAACATAGCTGCAGCTTCAGAAAACGAAGTACTCAAGGAAGACTTTACTTGTGTTTCTTTTTCAAGCCTAACCACCATGGAATAGACTTAGGTAAAAAACACTTTGTTACTATGTTTTATGGACCGATTTCACTTTGGCACCTTGTTCTTTCAAAAGTGGCACTTTGAATAACTAATCTTTGCATCGTTAACATTTTAGTACCCTGTTCTTTTAAAAGTGACATTTTGGTACCCTGTTCTTTGCACCGTATGTTAGCACTTTGATACCATGTTCTATGGACCAATTTCACTTTGGTACTCTGTTCTTTCACGATTTGTTACCATGTTCTATCTTTGTTAGGATACCAAAGTGATAACGGTGCAAAGAACAGGGTATCAAAATGTCACTTTTGAAAGAACAGTGTACCAATATGATAACAGTGCTAAAAAAAACAGGGTAACATAGTATCACTTTTGAAAGAACAAGGTACCAAAATGAAATTAATCCATAGAACAGGGTACCAAAGTGTAATTTACCCAGTAGACTTTGTTAACCGTAAATAAAAGGTCTGTAGCCAGAATCTGGCTTCTCAAATTATCAAAGATTTCATTGAAACCCATCAAAAATTGTAAAATCTTGTCAATAGATTCTATCAAAGCAAATTTCTATATTACACAATCACAAACCGGAAGTGGCATCAATCTTTCCATCTCAACCCATCATTTCTTGATCTTGCCATAGTAAATTTATATATATCTGGAGGATCATTTTAAAACAAAGGAACTACATAATAGCAAATTTCTATATATATGTTTTCTAAAGTACTCATACATAATAGACTTAGTGCTTACATATGACTGCCAACTCAGAATCCTCTTACTTAAACAAATGATCATTAACCCCGAATCCTCTTACTAAGTACTAGTGGAGCTGTTAGACTAGAGTTTAATAGGACTTTACTTAAATAAAACAACAACCCACACAAACGATGACATAAGCTCTTGATTGGCTTCCTCCTAGAACTGAAGTAGTGGCTTGACTTGAACCTGTATCTAAAATATGTTAAACGAGGGGTCAGTCAAAACTCAGTAAACGGCTAGCCCATCTCAATCACGGGGCACCAACAAAGCCGTAACTCATCAACAGTGAACAATCTATAGTAACGTACATTCAACTAAATGATCTAACATATGCAGCGACTAGAACCTTAATCGTATCACAAGGTATATAAAAAAAAATCAATAAAAGAAATAATTGTGGAACTTTTAAAGAAATTAAAATATGTGAAAAACCACGGTTTTAAGAAAATCTTTCGAAATTAAGGAATTTTTAAGAAAACATTCTTCGAAGGTTCATTGAGAAAAATATGAAGTTTAGTAAACAAAGTAACAAGGATGTAAAGCTTTGCTAAAATGAAATTTGAGAAGGAAAATCAAGTGGCGAAATCTTCTATTGAACCTCCTTACTAGGATCAACACATTTAATATGACAAAGTATTTAAATCAGTCAAAGATTTATAATTCACAAGAGTTTACGATTAAATCCTTTAGGCCTATCAATTGAGAAAACTCATGGGGGATTAGAAATTGAGTAATAATACAAGTTTATAGATACGTTTAGACATATTTGGACTCAAACTTTGTAAAAACTATTAAGCATAAGTAATCTAGTAAAGAATAATAGTTTTAAAAATACTAATTTAAAACGAAATCCCATTTGTTTACCTCAATGACTTCTACACATAGGATAACCAACAACGCAAAAGTAATTCGACCAATATCATTCAAACTATCAGAGATTGCAAATTCACCCAATATCAATAAAATTAGTATTCAACATCGCATAATCATCACTTTACAACTAACTCAAAATTTTCATGCAAACTAAGATTCAACAATCAATTCACCACTCAATCACATGTATATCACATTATCAGTATTTCAATTCTGTCTCCAACCATTAGAATCGCACACAGTGTTATCTCAACCCGTGGGGACCGCATACAGCTTATTTCACCCATCGGGACCACACACAGCATTATCTCAACCCGTTGGGACCACACACAGTTTATCTCACCCATCGGGACTGCACACAAAATATCTAAACCCGTGGGGACCGCACACAACTTATTTCACCCACCGGGACCACACACAACATTACCTCATTCATTCCACAAATACCTCATTTATTGCACAAATAATCAACGATAAAGCAAACACCAAAGTAAGTAAAAATTTTCAATCAATATCACAACTAGAACTATGAGAGAGCAATCACATATATTGGTAAAACAATTAATTTTGGATCAATTTAATGATGTTTTTATTAATAAAGACATTTAATTTGACTTAATTGTTAAAAAAATGTTGATTTAATTAAGATTAAATATATATTTTATGTATATTTTAATATACAATTGATAAAAATAATAATAGATATATATTTCTTACAATTAAAAAAATATTTAGTAGTATAAAATATAAATATGTATGGTAAAAAAATTAATTTTTTTTTTAAAACTAGGGGTACCCTGGGCCGGGCCGGGTCTAGAGACACTAGACCCAGACCCGGCCCGGCCCAAACACCCTCGGGCCGAGCCGGGTTTGGCTGGGCCGGGTTTTTTTTTGTACACCCCTACATACAACACTTGAATAAAAACTAAATACTATCACCGACATCAATCATTAGTAATGAAACATTAAGTATTAGTAACATCAATATTCAACATTGCACAATTATCAATTTATCAACAAATAATATTCCAATGAAACGCATAAGTTAGCCAATCATCGCGCATGATTCACAAGTAAGGCTCATTATCAGTATTTTCATTTTTCCTCCACTCATGCATGAGGAGCATCATGTCATGTTCCCTCAACCCTCAAGGGAGCACACACATACATGGCCATCTCTCAAATAATCAGCAATATCAATCGTATCTAAATGAGTAACAAATCTCAGTCATTATCACAACCAACATTATACAACACAACATATTCGTATCCAAATACACATCTTATGTAGGAACATTGTATTTTTAGAGGCTTAGGGTAAAAAAAATATAATAATAGAAATATACAAATTTAAATAGATATTAACAACCCCAATCTCAACAAGAACTAACAATAGAACTCATTTCTTTAGCAACATCACCAACCCTCCACGGGCTATAAGATAAGAAAGCCACTCACCTTAGTCGATAGATTGGACTCCATAACCTTCCTGCTTCTTTCCAATAACCAAAGCACAACATATTCGTATCTAAGTGCATAATTACAACCAAAATGTCAATCAACATCACCATTCAAGAGCTCGATCCAAAGACCCGAAAAAGTACAATTCTCTAAAATTGAAAACCTTAACTTCAAACGCCCCTAGTTCACCTAAGAACCCACTATGTAGGACTTATCTTACCATTTCCCATATTTCCAAGAATCTTAGCATACCTCAGCCAAGAAATTAAACAAAGAGACTTGGGTAAATCATTTGGGAGCTATAGTGTGTGTTTTGAAATCCAAATATTAAGATTAGTTCATAAACCAATTTTAAAATCAAGAGCATAAGTCAATCTCACAACTTGACACATTCTTTCCTTTCAATTAAACTTTCACACTGTGCTTTTCACAATTTAAAAACCAAGAATATGATGTGACTTCTAAGAAATTCATTTAGTTCTCAAAACCATCAAAATCACCCTTAGGGACCAAATTACAAAATTAAAGTTTTACCTATAATAACCAAGTTTCAAAGTACTCATTCTAAATTCAAACCAATGCATTAGAACTTATTATAATCAACCATTGAACTCATTGAAACCATTAATTTTGAGAAAACAAACAGTTTGACCAAAAATCCCAATTTCAAGTTTACCCCAAACCCTAACAGGTCCTTAAAACTATGAGGTTGCAGCTACCCATCACATCAACGTTTTGGAATGTTAAGATGCATCATAAATCAACACTTGGTAGCAAAAAATCGAAGGGAAAATAGACGAAAAGAGGAGGAAAAGCATCACCTAAGGAAGAAGAGGGAAGAAGGCCCACAGGAGGCTGCTCGTCGGTAGTCTCTGGCAGCTTCAGAACGGTGGGGGAGTACGACGTCAACGACAATGGCAATTGGAAATAGCAGCAATGACAGTGAGGACGATGGGAGTGAGAGACGAGAGAAAGATTTGAGAAGTGAATGTATAGAAGTCGAGTAGGCTGATTTAAATGGTGATTGGGGTTGTTTTGCAATTTCTGAAAGTTTTGGGGGACGAAATACTATTCAGATGCAGGTCTTACAAACTAGAATTTATGAAAATGCCCAGAATTACTCTAATCTTATCAAAAAACATTCCTACAAACTCAAAATTTTAGAAATAAAATTTCTTGACAAAATTTATATCATTAGCTTCGTTGCGGAAAGTAGGTTTCAAATATTTTTGTTTCTGAAAATTTTATCTCTAGTATCTTTCAGTTCTTACTCGAATGTGCTCTATCGCAGTACCAAAATAAAAGGTCAAATAAAAATTTGACTCTATTTTGCTCCCAAATTCTTACCACAAGCCAAATAAAATATGGGAATTTCAAATGTGACAATCAAAATTCTAAATTACTGAATTTACTAATTTATAAAAATTCTAGTCTAAAAACTCCTAATATAGGCCTAAAACTAGCTAGAAATCCTATCTAAAACGCGAAGGGCCTCCAACACTATTCTAATCTCTTCCAAAACTCTATTCTAAAATTCTGGGATCTGACACTTTTATTCAATATTTTGGTACAAATGCAAACACCTTAAAGCAATGTTGATACAAGATCAACTTTGCTTTCTACAAAATGTTGATGTTCCTGCTCCTTTAAATTTAGATATTTATCCTTTAGAACTAATATTTCAACAAATTAAATAGAACTTCAAAATATATATATATATATATAAGAAAGCAAGTAGTAAGACACTACATTTTAAAGAGGTTCAGATTTAGGTAAAACTTGATCCTACATCCTCTCTTCAAACGCACGACATGAGAATTTCATAAATGGGTAATCATAATTACACAATGCCAACCAATATATTGGGTAACCACAATTGGTTTTACAGCAACTCCTAATTAATTGTAATCTTTACACTCTCAACAACCTTACATATTAAACCAGATAACCATACAAGTTTTTTGACTTTTCTTTATAACTTCAATGCATCACTCTTTTAGTACCCTTAACACAAGATTCATTAAATAGTTTTACCCATTAGTGACTGAACAAACTGAATGAAATCTCAAGTTCTTAACTAAATAGAAAATTCACACATGAACTTTGGATAGTACATGACTGCATTTGATGTTCTTTGGTAATGGGAACACCTTCTTCATAATTGGAACATGCCTGACTGCTTTTGGTCTTCAAAGATTCTTCAAATCTTGAAGGTGCTAGATCTAGCACAAATATAATCCTTATTTGCTTCTCTGACTTACCTAATTGTTGACAAAAAATTCAAGTATATTAATGTCCTGCATGTAATTATCTTAATAGTAGTGTAATTATCGCATAAATAAAATTAGAGGAAATTGAATTCCATAGAAATAAGGAACCTTATTATTACAAAAGTCAGTATTAATTTACAAGTTTATTACACTATCATAATCAATAATAAAACCTCAATTTAAAAGTCTCTTATTTTAAATGTCCATATTATGAAATACTACACAAAACAAAATCGTATTAGATGTTAAAGAAGTAGTTCACTAAGTTGAACAAAAAAAATAATTAAATAAATAAAAATTACTTTTTTTAAGTGTTTTGCTCCTCTTAAATATGAATCCTTTGCAGTGTGTATTTTATGCAGTGTCGAGAGAGAAATTAAAGAAAGAGTTCGAGAGAGAAGTGTGAGTCCCACTAACTCCTTCTCTCTCTAACTCTTTCTTTCTCTATCTACACTACAGCAAATGCACATTGCAGAGGATCTGGATCTGCACCCAACACACACTTTTGCCACCATTGATAGCTACAAGCTTTTTTTTTTTTTTCTTTTTTCAGTCAAACACTGAATCGTCCAAATCCAAAAGCATGTTCTAATACAAAATTAAGATTTGAGGGAATGTGAAACTAAAATTGCATCTCATACCATTATTTATTATCCTGATCAGTTACATTTTAAGTTGAATGATTCCCCTTGCTCCTCTTTAAAGCTAGTCACTGCTCCAAGTTTCCAACACAATTTTGTCACCATTACAATCTACTAGCTACCAAAAAAGAAAATTTTCAATTATCACAAGTTTTATTTTAATGAAAAAATTAAAGTTGAACGATCCAAAACAAATACGCAAGATGAAATTCACCCACCATTCAGACCATTTTGGACAACTAATAATAAACATCATCAAATAACAGAGTTTAAATAATGGCGTCTGCGTTTGCTTTATCTGCAAAAAATTATAGCAATGTATAGAGAGTAAATTTCAAATGAAGAAGTAATTACATAAATGAATTAATAGATAATTATTTATGAGTGGAAATTGGTAGAGAAGACGAAGAGATAGTATATCTTAATATATATTTTTTTCCTTTAAAAAAAGATTCTCATGAATTGTTTTGGAGAATTAATGCATTTGATAAGCTATTAGTTGAGAATAAAAAAAGTCAATGTCATATTTGAAAAAATATTAAACATTTCCAGGATTATCAAAGTTGAACTAGACAAAAGATTGTAACGTTCTTAGAAATACTGCAAAAATAATCGTATGACTTTTTTAACTCATCCAAATAAATAATTTTATATTTTTGAAAATCACATTCTAAAAAATATGATTTTTGAGAATGAAAAATAATCGGTGTACCAAACACTCTCTTATTACTTAACTATACCCATTCAATTAACAATAAATGCTTTAAAATCTTGGATCATGCATGAAACAAAATCCTAGCAATTAATGTATGTAATTAATTATCTTTTAAGTCAATACTTATTAGGTTAAAGAGTTATTGCAAAAATTTATTATTTGAATTTAATAATCAAATTAAATTGAAGCTAAGCATTTATTACAAAAATTAAATAAATAAATAAGTATCCTCAGTGTGGGATGAAACAAGTATAAATATCATCCCTCATGACCATCAATTTTGCATCAAACAAGCTATGTTTTGTCACTCTAAATTACTTTCACCCTTATGGCCTCTTGCTCCAAAACTATACATATACTCTCCTCTTCCTAATCATTGTAGGTTGAACGAGTATATATTATGAGAACATCAAATCAATGATGCACCAAATATGTACCTTGTGTTTCAATTGTGAGTATATTTCTTTTCCCAAATTTTTATTTATATATTAAAGTTTATTTTTACTTCAATATTATTTATTGGAGATAATGTTTCAATTATTGTGATTTCAATATATATATATATGATTATTGAATTCTATTTTGTGTAGGGCTATTGCAATCCAATGCTTTGTTATATCCTCATACAAATGCAGGCTTCTTTGAAGCTCCGTAATAGTCATTATTCATAAGCAAACCTTCTAGTTCTCCAATAAAAACTTAAACAAACTCATGTAACAGAGGTAGTTCAGAAGTATATAATCAAATCTGCTCTCAAATACCTTAGTCTCAAAATGAAGTTGAAGCACATCTAACTAAAAGTTCTTAAGTTCCATGATAGCAGTTACTATATCATTATCTGCATCCATTAGTGCATTAACAACTTCAGCCCAAGAAACTCCAGTCTGTCTCATCACCATCTCAACGTCTTCTGGATCAGGTGTTACTTCTTTTTGTTTTCTTTCTTCTTTTTCTATTGCTTCCATTTCAGCACACTCGTCACACTCCCAACATTGGCCTGAGTGAAGAGCCTTCATCAATCCCTCTTGAATTGGCTTCTTCATTAAGTTTGCATCTTTAAATATGTTTTAAGCATCTTGAAGTGCATCATTATATTGACAATATTGTTCGTTAAAAATTCACTTTCCTGAGAGTTCATATCATCAAC
This sequence comes from Chamaecrista fasciculata, assembly GCA_003254925.1. Lineage (NCBI taxonomy): Eukaryota > Viridiplantae > Streptophyta > Magnoliopsida > Fabales > Fabaceae > Chamaecrista > Chamaecrista fasciculata. The sequence goes on from QANZ01009363.1 coordinate 14,518, forward strand.
AATCTCCATAAATGGGATGCGAGATGTTCTGCATAATAATAAAACATGCATCTCAATGTAACAGCATCATGGTGTGTGAAGAGCGATATCACTGTAAAACATATAAATATATATATAAGGGTCATAAATACTAATTTATTCATCAATTGTGTTACATATATGAGATTTGTAATAATATAATGTGTTTCATTGGATAATGGTAGAAATAGATAATTTGTTGATATATATCCCTTGTCTTCCGAGTATCTTCCTCTTTCTCCTCATCTTTTTCCTCATTGTTTCTTTCTCAAAACCTATGATATCTTTTAAAAGTGAGAATCTTGAATTGTTTGTTGGTTAGCACACTAATTTATGAATGGATAAATTTAAAACAACGACGAGTTAAAATATGACTATTTAAAACAACTATTGGCTAAAATACGATTATTTAAAACAACGACTACTCGAACTAGGGATGGCACCCGCACAGGGCGGAGCGGGGCATCTGCTTCACGTCCCCGTCCCCGATCCCCGTCGTGGGGATGTTTTCTCCCTGCCCTCGTTCCCTGACTCCCCACGGTCCCCGCAGGGATCCCCACTCTAGATCTTCAAGCACAAAACTTACAAAAGTTTCAAATATCCAAATGCAAACATATCAAAAAACCATTAAAACAGAGCCTGAACAAAAAGTGAAAGTGTATTTGTTAATTTTATACATTACTAAAGCAAAATCAGAACATGTGCAAAATAAAAACACAAACAGAACTCACATTAGTAATCATCAACAACAACCAGAGTTCGAAAGGAATAAGTGAACAATTTCGTCTGCGACACAAAAGAAAACCTCATACTTCAACCAACTAAATAATACACCCAACGATTTTGACGATGGGTGGTGTTCAGGTTCGACGGTTGGTGTTCGGGTTTGACGGTGGCTTTGAGAGCAGCGACATGAACGGAAATGTTCGACTTTGACGATGGGTGATGTTCAGCTTTGACGATGATGGCGTTTGGCTTCGACAGTGGCGTTGAACCTTGAGAGGTAATTTTTTGAGGTAATTCTGAGGTGCTTTATTGCTTCTTTAAATTTTTTAGATAAATTTGCATTTTCAAAATAGAAATTCTATGTTTATAGTGCAATTAATGCACCTTAACAAGTGCCCTAAGGGTATTTGTTAGCATTACCCAAAAAGTAATAAGTAATAGTAAGAAAAGAAAAATTGAATATATTGAAACCAACAACTAGTTAAACTACGACTATTTAAAACAACAATTAGTTAAACTATGATTATCTAAAACAATGACTAGTCGAACTACAATTATTTAAAAAAACGACTAGTCGAACGACGACTAATTAAACTAAACAGCGAATTGATACATTTACTTTTATGTACTATATATATATATATATTCTTTTCTTACTCATTACGCATTACATTTATATGTTACTAGATGCCAACCATCTTAATTATGATATCCATATATTATATTCTTAACACACAATTCCGGTACATTCAATTAGAAAAATATGTACCTTTTAATGTTTTCATGAAAAAATGTTTAGATTCTTGATATAATCCATGTCCAATGGTGTTAAATTAAAATTTATTTTATATCTACCCTAAAAGAAGGCCAAATTGCACAAACACCCACTGAGTTTTAGGTCAGGTGCACATAACACCCTTGAGTTATAAAAGTGTGCAAAGAGGACCCCTAAGTTTTTTATTTTGAGCAATTAATACCCTTCTGTTAACTTGCCATCCAAATTCATCGTTAAGTGCTACCTCAGCTCATCTTGAAAAGGTAAAATTCCTATTTTGGTCCCTCAAGTTTGTTCAAAGTTTTGTTTTAGTCCCTCTAATTTCTAAGAAGTTCTACCGTTGGTCCCTAATCAATTTCCATCCGCTTTTTTCGTTTTAAAAAAAAAAGGAAAAGATTAATTTTCATCTTCTAAAAGTTCAATTTTTTGCATTACAGTTCTTTTCCTTTTATGATAGGATTAAAACGTAAGAATAAATAAATGAGAGCTTTAATGGATTTCTCACCAAAATAAATAAAAAGGATAAATTACACTTTGGTACCCTGTGGTTTGAAACCTGACCCTTTGGTACCCTGTGGTTTGAAACTTGACACTTTTGTAATTTTAACCATAACAAGTTTTGCAAAAATTATATATTGAACCCAATTTTTTTTAAAGTTTTCATTTTAGTCCCTAAATAATATGTATTCAAGGACCTATTTGTAATTTTTTAGAGTCAATATGTAATTTTTGCAAAATTTGTTATGGTTAAAATTACAAAATAGCTCCAAAGGGTACCAAAGTATTAATGGAGAATACCACAGAGTACCAAAGTAAGGGTGAGCAAACCAACCCGCCAACCCGCGAGCCCGTAGAAACCAACCAAACCCGCAGCTGTGGGTTGGGTTGGTTGGGGTTCGCGGGTTGGTTTGGGCTCAAAATACTCAACCCGCAAACTTGCGGGCTGGGTTGCGGGTTCGTAGTTTGTCAACCCAACCCAACCCGCGAACCCGCATATAATTTTTTTTTTAATTATTTTTTATACATGTTTATGTATTGTTATATAAATTTTGTATGTTTTCTTATATATTTATATTATTAGTTCTTTATAAATAAGATATTTTGATTTTAAAATTTACATAATTACATATATGTATTACATTTACATATGTTATGGAGTATACTTTAATTGATTTATATTTATTTATATAAAATCTATGTTTTTTTAAACTTTTTTTTATGTGTAAGTTTTTTTATTCACTACTTACAAATTTATAATAATATTTTTTTGTTATAAAAATTATAAAAAAAATTTACAAACTCAACCTGCGAGTTCAACCCAACCCAACCCAACCCGCAACTCTGCGGGTTGGGATGGTTCGGGTTGAATTTTTAAAATCATAAAACCCAACCCAACCCAGCCCGCAGATTGATGTGCGGGTTGGGCTGAGATTTTTCCTCAACCCGCCCTAACCCAACCCGCGCTCACCCCTATACCAAAGTGTCATGTTTTAAACCACAAGGTACCAAAGTGAAATAGGTCAAACCACAGGGTATCAAAGTGTAATTTACTCTAAAAACATTAAAACAATAGAAGAACAACGCGAGTTACGCGATCCTGGCTTTCTTCTTCTTTTTCTTCTTCCCAAGCTTTACGGCCATGGCGGCCTCCCTCTCTCTCTCCTCCAACAACTCCTCTAAATTATTCTCTTCTTCTCTCTTCGCCAATCCCAAACGCCTCAAATTCCCTTCCTCTCCTTCTGGTTATAACTTCAAATCTTCCTTCAAATACTCCATGGCTTTAATCGTAGATCTCACCATCGGAACCCCTCCTCAGCTTCAACAAATGGTCCATGAATCCGGAAGCCAACTCTCGTATTTTCAATTTTTTGTTTTTCTGGGGTTAGAAACTTCCTCTAAAATAATATATTATCCTTTAACTAACTTTTTTCAATAAATTAACGACAGACTGCATCATGTTTTTCAATCTAAGTTAATATTTGAGTTTCTTTTTCTATCAAATTTACATTATATATCATCAGTCACGTAGATTCTATTATTAATATTTGGTTAAAATAAGAGAAAATGATAAAATTGACCAAAATGTGAAACATCGGGGACGAAATTGACCGTAAAAAAGATTGAGGATGAAATTGACAGTTGGTATAAAGTTTGAGGACTAAATTAATATTTTCCCCTAGATTTTAAACTTGATTCGAGAAGTTTGCTGAATTACTAAACCTATATTGACTTGTCTGCGTATGCTTTACCCCTTTTATCTGTGTGCCTTTAATGTTTGATTTGATTTGAATGATCCAGTTTTAGTGCTCAGATGATTTAGATTTGATAGGTACCCACAAGGCAGAGTTATTATGGTTCTCGCCAAATACAAGTCAACGAGATGTAGGTCTACATTTTTTTTTTCAGTTAATAAGGTGATCAAAGTAGCTTCTGTTTTGGTGCTGTTTGCTCAACTTCGTAAACTGTCAATTCAGTGTTGAAGTTTCTTTTGTTGGTCGTATAGGATTAATTTGATTTTATTGCATAACACACATATACGGAAAGTGTTTGTCATTTATGTTAAGTACAAGGGAAAGTGTTTGTTGTACAAGCCCAAGCTCACTATTTTAGTCATCTATTGTCAGTTTAGCCGACAGATACTAATTTCTCGACACTTCCTAATTCAGGATGATTATTTACACAAAATATCTTTGAAGATTCAGCTAATTTCGAGTGAGTTTCATAACATACAAAGTCAACTTTATACCATCAGATCCAGTTATTAGCCCATTTTAGCATTTGTTGATATCTTATCTTTAAATCCTCTCTCTGACCCAATGGTTTTGGTCGTAAAACATCTGGTTTGATCAAACATTACTATGCTTAGTCACTGAGCTGTTGTATATTGCGGACTAAATATTCTATTTGTAGCTATATTTTGACTACCATATATAGTAAATTTTCATAGTTTTTTTTATGACATTCTAAATTAACCTTATGTTATGTCAGACCAACATTTTATATTATTAATTTGACTATCATCCCAATCCCCAAGTTTGAACATTTTTAGATTTTGACAGTTCATTTAATCATTTCTGTTAGAATAGTTTTTATTTGTTTCGTTTCACAGTTGGATATGGCTTTTTTTTGGGCCAACTGACTTAATTGCTTTTTTTTTTTTACCTCATTTTAAATTTATAAATACCCCTATCTGGAGAGATACTCAAGTTATATTATCCTTTGCAGGTTGTTGGAGGGCTCAACTGCCACTTGATTCCCGCCAAAGAATTGTCAACAAAATGTAATAATTTTGAAGTTGTTTTACAATGGTGATCAATCATTCAATTGCATATTTCAGAAAAAATAATTGTACTCCGATCCATATTCTGTGATGTTTCCTTTGTTTGTCATGTGTTAATTTGATCTTCGACTAACATAAAAATGTTGATCAAAACTTTGTTTAATTGATCAGGAACTCTAGTTGAACCGATTCATTCTCTTTTGACAATATTCAAAAGTCTTGCTGTATATTAATTCTCCATTAATTTATTGAGTAAACTAACAATTTAGTCCTAAAAGATCACCGAGTTGACAACTCGTTCTTTGAAAGATTGAAATACATAGTTTAGTCTCTGAAAGATACAAACGGTATACTCTTGAATTCCTGAAAGAATCAAAGGTATATTTGTTAATCCATGAAAAGAACTAACAAGTACCATTTGGACCTTTCAGGAAGTAAATTGTACATTTCAATCTTTCAAAGACCGAGTTGTCAACTTGATAATCTTTCAGGGATCGAATTGTTTGTTTACTTTTAATTTATTCAAGGCTCATCATAAGCTTTTAGCATGCCAATGTTGTTGTCCGTTGGGTGACCTTGTTTAAACGTGAAAGATCATTTGGGAGTCCATCAAGCCGTTGAATTGCATTGCTGCTTTGCATTGGAATATATATATATATATATATATACATACATATATGAATGTGTGCCTTTTGGTTGTGCCATTATAATTTTAAGTGTAAATTAACAATTTGATCTTTGAAAGATTATCGAGTTGACAACTTAATCCCTAAGAGACTAAAATATAGAATTTAGTTCCTGAAAGATCTAAATGATATACTTTTTAGTCCTTTTTATGGACTAAAGAGTATACTATTTGGTTCTTTCAGAGATTAAAGAATATACTATTTAGATCTTTCAAGGACTAGACTGTATAATTCAATCATTCAAGGACTGAATTGTCAGCTCGGTAATTTTTTAAGGATCGAGTTGGTATTTTACTATAATTTTAAGCTGTGGGGGTTTACTCATTTTATGTGAGTAAAAGGCACATTTAGCAATGCTCTATCTTTGTAAGCCTCCAAACAAGTGGCTGTGATGCCATAAGTTTTAAAAGAGAAATCCTGGTTGTGGTTGTAGGACTGCATATTTATCATCCTTGATTTTATATTTAAGGAGATTATCTAGCATACTCTTGTCTGTATTTTATTGATCTTTAACTCTTTATTGTGTTTGTATTGATATAGATTAGGGATTTATTACTTTCCCTTTTGTACATATAAAGCTTAATGCTAAAATGCAAAAAAAAAAATCTTGGAATTTAATTACTGTGCACAAATATCCTTGAACTTTGAAAAGTGAAAAAAAAAAAAACCTTTGATCTTTTGATTCGGTGTAAATAACCCATTTTGCTAAGATTTTTATTAAAATAAATTCTTTATTCTTGCATTTCACATTGATTCAAACTAAAAATTAGCAATTGTAATAGTAGCCAAAAAGAAAGGAAAAATTGATTTTCTCAATTAAAATTTTAACCAAAGGGGTTATTTATACAAAACTGAAAGTTCAAGATTTTAGTCACTTTTCAAGTTCAAGGAATTTTTTGTACAGTGATTAAAGTTCAGGGGAATTTTCTGCTCTTTAGGAAGTCCATTTCTGACTGATATACGCATGTACTTGAGGAGTGCAGAGTTGATGAATTCAATCTATTGTCGTTGTTGTAGTTTGTTTGTTTGTTCATTAAATTAACTATGAAATTTTATATATTTTGCGAATCTAAAATTAGTATTTGATTGTCTGATTGTTGTTATTTCTAATCATAATCTGAAATTCTATGCATCAGTTTCTTGTGAAAGATGTGAAGGGCATGAATATCTTACTAGGATCACGCTTGTTATTTGAGGACTGTGTCCTTTTGTTTTAATGGCTTGTAGTGAATAAACATGGGTTGTTTATTTTTATACATAATTCTAAACTTTATTTTGTTAAGAAATTTTAAAATGGTATAGTTTAATTGTATTAAAGTAATTTAATAATATTTTTTTTTTATTTTTAATAGTTCTAAAAACAAAAGATATGAAAAATATATTTTATATTATTAAAGAATAATTTATTTTAAAATTCTTATTAGTCTGAATCTAAATATGAATAGTTGACTATTATTTAAAAATAAAAGTTGATCTCGATATTCACTGATAATCCTCTACATATATCGCATGCATCCTACTCACTTTGACCTACTACACTTGGCTTTCGCTCTTCTTTACTTTGCTTCACACACTTGGTGACTTCCTATATTCTGGATTTTCCTGAAACCTTGTATTTTTTTCATAAGGTTTTCCAATCACAAGTTTTAATTACATTCTCTCTCTTTAATAATTGGTCATGGATAAAATCTTTATCGCTGTTAAATGTTGATTTGAAAATCTTATGGTAAAAATATAGGGAACTTTATCTAAGTTTTGAATAAACTGAGGTGGTGATAGTAGTGCAAGGAGAATCAGGAGGCTGCCAATTTAGGGAAATGATCATCACATGGCATAGCTAGAATTGTAGTTGTTGAATATTCTCAAATCCATTGCATTAAACTGGAGTTCATAGTTTAATGCTTCTATCAACGATGGTTGGATCTAACAGAAAATATCAATCTTTTATAACAGTAAATTTAATAATTGATAATTGATAATAAACAGGATTGTGTGAAAAACAAAAATAGAATTGCAGAACTTGACATTTTTGTCTGCCTTTGTCCATTGTGCTCTTGCTTTTCATGGCATTGCAAGCTTGTCGCTGGATTTGTTCATGCAATGCAATAAACGAATGAAATTTGTTCAACACTCATACGACACATATTCATAAGTTTCAAAATATAAAATTAATTTTTTTTAACTTCAACATGATAAATCATAAAAAATAATAACACATATAATATGTATTATGAATAAATATTGTAATTTTTAAAGTTTTATTAAAAGTAATTTATTTTTAATTATTTATATATATCATGTCATGTCGCATAATTTTAAGAATATGACGTGCCGGTGTATCTATGTCGTGTCTCGTGTCCGTATCAACGTACATATTTCATATGACGTCATGTACCACTCGCTCATCATTAATGATCATGGTGCTTCAAGCAGACTTGACAGGGATTTGATGAGTTGAGTGAAGGTTAGTGAGAGACAGAAAGAGAGTGAGAGTGAGAGTTTATACCATGACAAAGAAAGCAATTAAAGATTAGAAAGATAAAAAGACATGAAACAATGAAAACAGAGTTTATGAAGATGATGAAATGGCAGTAGCAGCAAAACTGGTGCCCTCTGTATTTCTTTGACGCTTATAGTAGAAACTCGACAGTTTCAACATATCTTTCAATTTCACCACCAAGTCTTCTGGTCTTTAGGCCACTTCCAACAAATTTTTTTTATCAAAGTGTATTTTTAGGGTGCGTTTGGATACTCCGTTATCATGCTTTTATCCTCCTTTATCTCCCAGTACTCCTTTACTACCAGAGCTACAGTTACAAATGTTGTTTGTTTTACCTTTATCTCTCCCTCCTTTATTTTCCTCCTTTATCATTCTTTTATTTCTCTTTTATCTTCTAAAATTACTAACATATCCCTACTCAACTACCTATAATTACCTACTTTTTACTATAAAATAATAAAATATTCAAAGGGCATATTTGTAAATTGCATATAAAAATATTTTTTTATTACCCTTACAACTTTTTCTCTCCTTCATCTTTTCTTACTATTTTTTTACTCATCTCTCTCTCTCTC
>QANZ01009363.1:23702-47802 GCA_003254925.1 Chamaecrista fasciculata
GTATATATATAAGTAATATTTTTTGAAGTGTAAAAAATATACATATTGGTCCATCATTCTGTATATATATGGCTAATATTTTTTGTTCTGCAACTACTGAAGAAGAAAATTTGGAAAAATATATAATTCATACCCCAGAAAATATAAATTTTGGTCCCTTCTTTATTATATACATAGGTAATATTTTTTGTAGTATCAAAATTTTTAAATAAAATTAAAAGACAATAAACAGGAAAAATATATAATCTAGTCCCTAAAAGTTTACAATTCAGTACTCAAAAATTACATTTTGGTCCCACATTCACACCTTCATCCTCCTTTACCTTACCATTCCAAAAATCTCCTTTATTAACTTCCTCCTTTAGCACAAATTTCGAGGCAATCATTACTCATACCACTTTACTAACACCAAAACAAGCAAAAAAACAACACTTCTTTATCCTCCTTTATTTTTACCATTTTTACCCCTATACAAATTTAAAATACCAATATTATTATTTCAACCCACCACAATCATTACATACCCTTTAAAATAATTTCACATCATAATTCCTCCTTTATCTCTCATTTTCCCAAACACAATTTACTAAAAACCTCCTTTATAACACAAATCCTTTACCTCTCCTTTATTACCTCCCCCATTCCTTTATCCTCCTTTAACTTAACTTTTAATCCAAACGCACCCTTAGTCTTATAACTTTTTTTTTAAGTCTCAATTTGGTCCTATAATTTTTTTGTTGCACTATTGTTCCTATATCTTAGTCAGGTTACAATTTGGTCCCGTGTTGCACTTTTGGTCTCGCATATTTGGGTCAGGTTACAAATTAGTCTCATATTTTTATAAAAAAAATTCACATTATAAGACTAACGGTGGAACTTTTTGCAAAGATATGAGATCAAATCTGTAACAAAAAAAATATGGGATCAATTCTGCACTTGACCAAAACATATGAGATCAACGTACACTTTCGACACTTTTTTTAGTTCTTTTAGCTTTCTCCCTCGTCAATAATTTTGCAATTAACTGACGATTTTTGTCATCCTCTTTTGATGGACTAATGATTAATGTTGTCAAGATCGAGATCTTCTTTAAGATTAAAAGAGGTATAAAATAGATAATCATAACATGGGATGGTGGACTATACAATCCTAAAATTTAAAGTTTAACATAATATATTTTAAATATTTACACATAAAGTTTATTTATAAAAATAAATAATTAATATTTATATATAATATGTCTACCATTTAATGACATACTCATTTTACTTTTTCATTTTTCATTATATATATACATATAAGTAACATAATTAATAACATAAAAATGATTTATAAGCATAAAATTTATTAAAATTTGTCAAATTTCAATAAAATCGTAGAATCGATAATAAAATCGTATGATCGATAAGATGTAATCTAATAAATATCGTAGAATTGATAAGATCCTACTAAATTCAGATTTTACTTAAAATCAAGATTGGTTCGTTTAGATAATATCGTAAGATCTTAAGATTTAAATCGAGATTGGCAATGACCAACCCCACACTCTCTTCAGTCCAATTCAAATAAAAATGGTTTATGTGATCATTGCTATTTCTTGGGTTGAATGAATTTTTTATTACAAAACCAACGATGGTTACAAACACCAATTTAAGAAGACAAAAAATGAATCTTAGAAAGAGTAAACTACATAATAGAAAAACTACAAAGCAGAAAAGTATAACACTCCTTAACCAAATTTAGATGGATTTATTAACCTTTCCAGTAAAATAAAATGCTTCTCAAAACCACCAATGACAATGGGAGATCTTACCTCTACAAAATTTTAGGGGATTAAAACGAAATCTCAAACAAACATTAAGAACAAAGATAGGTTTCATGAACATGAGGTGATGTGGCTAAATTTGAAGCAATGGATGTGTTGGATGGCTCAGACCCTTCTAACAACAAATACAACACCCTTTTGACTGTAGACCATTTTTTTCTCCTTAAATTATAGGATTAGTTTCATTTCAGTCCCTAAACTATTTTTATTTTATTTTAGACATCAAAATATAATTTCATCTGATATTTTATCGTTATTTTTAATTTGAATAGTTGAGATAATTTATTTTTCGTCATAATAAGCAAATTTGACATAGCAAAAAAAGAAATCGCTACCCAAGAAATGATTAGAAAAGTTGAGGCTTTTGCACACATTGGGAGAAACAAATATGCGGACTCAAATTCTGAACTAATCGCTACCCGAGAAATGAGAATTACTTCAATAATAAACTAGCACATTTTAGATCTTGGAGGTCCCTTTTTATTTTGGATGGATGGTCTGGAATTCTTGGTCATGTTACTTTTATCTATTAAAAACAAATTATTTTGTTGCAGCTATTTTATAATCAAGTTGACTATAAAATTTGCTCAATTGTTATTAAAATATGAAGATATATAAAATGTGTAATAAAGTATATGAAGCACAGACATAGACACATACACAAAACACATGATACCACATCGATACGTTAAATTCTTAAAATTACATGATATGACAAAATATATATGTATATATAAATATCTATAAATCTTGATAAAAACTCCAAAAAGTACCATATCTATTCATGAAATAAGTTAGGTTTAAGTGCACTTTTGGTCCCATAACTATGACAAAGGTTTCATTTTGATCCCATAACTTTTTTTGTTGCAATTTTGGTCCCATAACTATGACAAAGGTTTCATTTTGGTCTCATAACTTTTTTTGTTGCAATTTTGGTCCCATAACTATGACAAAGGTTTCATTTTGGTCCCATAACTTTTTTTGTTGCAATTTTGGTCCTATAACTTCTCAAAAGGTTCCACCGTTAGTCCCTTGGTGAATTCCATCCATATTTAGCCGTTAAGTATAACGTGGTATAGTAACTAGGATCATGATGTGGCAAAATAAGATGAAGTGGACTGAAATAGGATCTATATGCAACATATTAAAACTTATTTATACCCAACCACCATATATATAAAGAGTGGTACCGACAGGGACCAATCTGGTGGGGAAGAAGAGACTTCAAGCAGAAGGCACCGACAAAGTCGATGGGATCCTCAGCCAGAGTCGAACTACCAAAGTGGCGGCGACGGCAAATTAGGAAGCGAAACGAGGAAGTCTCGTTGGGCTGACAAGGAAGAGGAAGTACCACTCTTTGTATATATTGTGGTTGGGTGTAGATAAGTTTTAATATGTTGCATATAGATCCTATTTCAGTCCATTTCATCTTATTTTGCCACATCATGATCCTAGTCACTATGTCACGGCATACTTAACGGCTAAATATGGATGGAATTCACCAAGGGACTAACGGTGGAACCTTTTGAGAAGTTATGGGACCAAAATTACAACAAAAAAAGTTATGGGACCAAAATGAAACCTTTGTCATAGTTATGGGACCAAAAGTGCACTTAAGCCAATAAGTTATATCTGTCAATTTTTTCTCTTTTCCTCTCCAATCAAATCAAAGACCTATTCCTCCTCCTTCTTGAACACATCATCTTCTTCACAATCCCTCAAATCAAAGACGTCTTCCTTCTCCTCCTTGAACACACCATCGCAATCATGGCTCAAATCACAACACCACTGTTGGCGTCCATGGTGATGGGTCCCGAGAAGAATTGAAGTCAACGAAGGTGAATCAAAGAAGAAGAAGAATCAAAGAAGCAAAAGAAGACTTTTTTTAGAAATTGTCTGTTTTGTTGTTTTCTTTTGGAGCGAAATTGATTAAAACCTCAATTTGTTTCTTTTTTCTTATGTTTTGATCCTATTATAAAAGTAAAAGGACCTTAATATAAAAAAAAATAAAATTTTTGAGAAATTAAAGTTAGTTTTTCTCTTTTTCTAACAGAAAAAATGGATGGAAAAAAGCTACGGACTAATGGCGAAACTTTTTAAAAACTTGAGGGACCAAAATAAAACTTTGAACAAACTTAAAGGATCAAAATAGAGTTTTGGCCTAATATGTTTAATCACTACATTTTTTAGATGTAATAATACAAAATACTTAAAAGTTAGACTACAAATGCTTGGACGTTCTCTTAACAATACTAAAAATTCTCTGTAAAAATGCAGGGGAAGAATTTTCAGTAATTATGAGACAGCTAGTGCACAACAAGAAAGACAGGCAGAGAAAGATCTAGGGGCATTTCAATGATTTATATCATCAAAGCAAAGCTAAAAGGAAAACTCTATCCAAGGGCACAATCTGAAGCCATGAAATCATGAAGTACTAACTGGAACTTGTCATAAATTCAGTTAGAGAATAACTGTTTTTACTTAGCAGCTTTAATATATATAACGGAATTAAGAATATGCTGGGCAGGTTACTTCAGAATTACCTCTAGGTTCTCTGTCTCAAATAAGAGAACCATTTCCTGGTGACCAAGAGGTCACGGGTTCAAATCCCGGGAACAGCCTCTCTACAAATGAGGGGTAAGGCTGCGTACATCTTAACCCTCCTCAGACTCCACCTAGTGGGAGCCTCGTGCACTGGGTCGTCCCGTTCTTGGAACACTGCTAATACATATACTTATTTAGCTATTCTTCTTCCAAAACCTATCAAATTAAGTAGTACTTTTTTGGGTGGGATTCTACCATTCTAAGATGATACTGGATATAGCAGTTTGTGAACGATCTACTAAAAGAAAAGGGTCCAACATTGTTGGCTGATAGTAGAACCGAATTTGTTCTCATCCCATTCATGTTGAAACCCAAATCTTGAAGAAATTATATTCCAAGTATTGAATAAATCTAGAAAATAGACTAGGTTAATCACTAGAATTAGTCAAGTCCAAGTACCGTGTAATTTTTATAGGCTATTATTCCAGAATCAACGTAACACAGAATAACTACAAAAACAATCTCAACATTGCAACCCATGGTATGGTTATGCACACTACAAAAAATGATACATTCAACTATTTTCTCAATGCTGGTCAGAACGATATTTTGATAAATACAATTATGTGTAGAGCTAAAATGTAGAGTACAAATGCCGACCTGAGAAGCATCATCCTCTGCTGGCCTTCTGTTCTGCCACCAGAATGGTAAGGAAGCCTATGATGACCATCAACATCATAATCTGACAGAGAATGTCCCTTGTCGGAGGAGCTTCTACCAAACCGATTCCGGGTCATATTCGACTCTGTAATGTTGCTTTCCATTCTCCGCCATAGCCCATTCAGTCTTTCCAGCTCCATCTCTTTCTGATGAATCTCACTAAGTAGGCCCTCAGCTTGTTCCTAAAAGCAAGAGAGGGAAACTGTTTGTTAAACTTTCTTAGAGAAGGAAATTGATGAATCAGAAAGTCATACATGCAAAGATCAATATGAGAGTTATATAAGACACGCAGCAAAGTGTACATGGAGTATGAATTGTATATAAAAGGACCTGTTTTACTGCTAGTTGCTCAATTAGACTGTGAAGCTGTTTGTCCAATGTCTTCTCTCTTTGAGCTGCATAACAAAAACTGCTTAGAGCCAAAAAAAAAAAAAAAAAGTTTGTGCAAACTACTTCTTAAATGATTAAGAAAACTGACAGATGCACGTAGCAAATAAAAACAATAGAATATTATATCCTGTAACATGTAGTATTTTGGCCCAATGTGGCAAGGTGGATTTCCAAGAAAATAGGTGAATATGTAAATTAATTATTTAGATCCTAAAATATCACTCTTCTCTTAATTTGGTGCTCCAAAGATAAAACTTCTCAATTTAGTCCTCCAATCATCTTCTCCCCAGGTTAAACAGAGTCAATATCACATAATAGACTAGCTAACATGGCATTTTTAGCCCTCATGGCTGTTAACTAATAATTTAGAATTGCCCGGGTGTCATTCTTCCTCTAATGGTGTCATTTTTCCTAATTTCACAAAAGCCCACATAATTTAGCACGATGATAGAAATTAGGTAAACTGAAATTTATTTTGGAGGAAATTACACATGGGCAATTCCAAATTATTGGTTAATGGCCACATGAACTCCCATTTATGTCATTTCAACTACCCAGCATAGAGTGTTGGTTATGGATGTTCTTGTTAAAAACAGAGTTGGAAGAAATAAGCATAAACCAAGCCCTAGAACAAGGTGGTGGAAACTAAAAGGTGAAGCTCAAGAGCTCTTCAAAACACGGATGCTAGCAGAGAGGGTGTGGGAGGTACAAGGCGATGCTAATCACATGTGGAACACTATGGCTGAAAGTGTTAGGTTGGTTGCGGCTAAAACTGTGGGTATCTCACGAGGTGTTGGGCCTAAGGGAAAAGAATCATGGTGGTGGGATGCAAGCATACAAGATAAGGTTCAGGTTAAGCGGAAATGTTTTAAAGAATGGCAAGCAACAAGAAATAGTGAAAGTTGGGAGAATTATAAAACAGCTAAGAAAGATGTTAAGAAGACAGTGGCTGAGGCAAGAAACAAAGCTTACGAAGGGTTCTATCAGGCTCTCGGGACTAAAGATGGAGAGAGAAGAGTCTTCAAACTTGCTAAGAGTAGAGAGCGTAAGACAAGAGATATCGATCAAGTGAAATGCATCAAGGATGAGGAGGGTAAAATCTTGGTTAAGGATCAGGACATTCAAGATAGATGGAAGGATTATTTTCACAAACTCTTCAATGAGGGTCAGACGACAAGTTACAATTCAGATGGAATAAGTAAGGAAGAGGACCTTAACTATAGCTTTTATCGTAGAATTCAAGAGCAGGAAGTGGTGCAAGCTCTGAGAAGGATGGATAATGGGAAAGCAGTTGGACCGGATAATCTACCAATTGAGGTGTGGAAAAGTTTAGGAGGCAAGGGGGTAAGATGGTTGACCAAACTTTTCAATGTGATTTTGCGCTCCAAGAACATGCCGGATGAATGGAGGAAGAGTACCCTTATTCCTGTGTACAAAAACAAGGGAGATATTCAGAACTGCGGGAACTACAGGGGGATCAAACTCATGAGCCATACTATGAAATTATGGGAGAAGGTTATTGAGAGGAGGCTGAGGGCTGAGACAAGTATTTCTGAAAATCAATTTGGTTTCATGCCTGGAAGGTCTACCACAGAAGCCATTTATTTACTGAGAAGATTGATGGAAAGTTATCAGAGCGCTCATAAGGATCTTTACATGGTTTTCATCGATTTAGAAAAGGCTTATGATAGAGTACCAAGGGATATTTTATGGAAGGCTTTGGAGAAGAAAGGAGTTCGTGTGGCTTACATACGGGCGATTCAAGACATGTATAACGGGGTTACAACTTGTGTGAGAACACAGAGTGGAGCGACGAGGGATTTTCCTATTACCATAGGACTTCATCAAGGCTCAGCTCTGAGCCCATACCTCTTTAATGTGGTACTGGATGTACTCACTGATCATATACAAGAGGCGGCACCAAGGTGCATGCTCTTTGCTGATGACATTGTCTTGGTCGGGGACTCCAAAGGCGAAGTCAATGCAACACTAGAAAGGTGGAGACAAGCTTTGGAGACTTATGGTTTTCGTATCAGTAGAAGTAAGACAGAGTTTATGGCGTGTAAGTTCAGTGGCAGAGAAGGGGATACTACAGATATTGTGAAACTCGGTGATCATCAATTACAAGAAGTTACAAGCTTTAGGTATTTGGGAACGATTTTGCAAAGCAAAGGGGAAATAGAAGAGGATGTTAATCACAGGATTCAGGCAGGGTGGATGAAGTGGAGAAAGGCCTCAGGGGTTATCTGTGATAAAAAAGTGCCGCTTAAACTAAAAGGAAAATTTTACCGCACGGCAATAAGACCCGCTCTATTGTATGGTACTGAATGTTGGGCAATAAAAGGGCAACATGAGCAAAAATTCAACGTGACTGAGATGAGAATGCTTCGTTGGATGTGTGGTCATACTATTATGGATAAGATCAGGAATGAAGTCATCAGAGAGGAGGTTGGTGTGGCGCCTATCATTGAGAAATTGGTCGAAACACGCCTTAGGTGGTTTGGGCATGTGCAAAGAAGACCTTTAGAGGCCCCGGTACGCAGAGTTGATCAAATGGTAGAGAATCCTATAATCCGGGGAAGGGGAAGACCAAAGAAAACTATCCAAGAAACTATCCGAAAAGATTTAGCTATCAATAACCTTACGGTTGACATGTGCAAGGATAGAACACGTTGGCGTCAGTTGATTCATATAGCCGACCCCACCTAGTGGGATAAGGCTTTGTTTGTTGTTGTTGTTGTTGTTGTTGTCTAATGTGAGAAACTATTTTGATTGGGTAAAAATAATTGGGGAAATAAAGTGAGAGTCTTTAGAGAACCAAATTGAGAGGAGAGTGATCCTTCAAGGATTAAATAATTGGTTTACTCTAGAGAAACTCCCAATCCTTCACCAAAAATAGGACAGGATAAGATTTTGGTCAGATATAAGTATGATGTCCAGAACTTTTTTCTCTCCCATCATCCTAACCAAAATTAAGGAATATAAATATATATAAATATATGTGTATATACTATATATTAGAAAGTTCTTAACGCTACCAAACCTACCAAAAACCTACATCACAAAAGTTTAACCATAAAAAAGTTACAAAAAATATTCACAATAACCTTACATCCAAGAAATCACCGAACTGTTCTATTTTAAGGTTTTGAAGACAAAATGAAAGCTTAGATACGATTCGTGAATAGATAGATTTAATTATGACAGTTAGATACTGGCAAGTACTTGGGTGTTTGTTCATATAGATCTGCAAATTATTTCTTACTTTAAATCTATAATTTCTCTAAGCAGAATTACCTGCAAAAAACAACTTAATATCTTATTCAAGACACTGCAGAAAAGTATACTCAAAACATTGGAAGACTGCACATGAACAAGGGGCACTGAACAAATGGTTCATGCTTTCAAGTTTCAAATATGAAAACAAATAGTAAACTCAACCACCTCTTATAATGCATGAATTTGACATTTGATAGCATGTTCATGATAAAATTATAAATGAAACGGATGTCTTTAATGTATGTCTTTAGCCTTTTGGTATCTTGATAGGGTGTTTATGAAACGTCAATAATGAGTAGCTACCAAAAAGATGATGAGTAATTACTGAAACAATTCAAAATATTTAAGTACATATATAAAAAAAATTCTATTTGCATTAAAAATTATCATTAAAAAAAAAGGGAAAAGGGAAAACAGAAATACTAGGGTAACTTTACTGATAACTATTTTCATTACTTTTATGGTTTAAGAAGGCAAGACAAAATATCAGTAAGAAACCAGAGCAAGTGTAAGCCCGCGTGAAAAGCATATCACTCTAGAAAAATGATACCGCCTTAAGATATCCCCATCCAAGTCAATTTATTTCTAATCTTCAACCTTACCCACCAAAAGCAAAAGTAAATAAATACAGAATAATAGTAATAATAAATATGTACCTGGGGAAGGCTGTTTAAGTGCATTTTCCTGGACTTCAGCCCACTTCTTCTCCAACTCTTTTACAACTCCCTCCATGTAACTCTGAAAATAATAATGAATCTTTGATAACAAAAATAACTACATCAAATAATAATGATACTATAATAATGAATTCTAGAAGATTAAGATTAAAATCACAACAAACCAGTTCCTTGTTCTTCTTTTCCAACTTTTCTAGTATAGCAGAATCTGATGCATCTTTATCTTGTCCGGCATTAAGTTTTTTGTTGGATTCTTCCTCCTGCCCATCAGATCTCATAGATTGATTGGTATCAACTGAAGCCTGACGCTTTAAATTATCCAGATCAGCTTTCAGTTTCTTCTCAGTTTCATCCATTTCCTGCAACAAAAACAAAGGGAAGAAAAAACTCATTTCCCAAAATATTTTGTAAAGTAAATGAAGGTTCACTTATATAGTTATATCCCATGGGCATAGAAGTTATGAAGCATAAACGCATTACAATTGAGTCTTTGGCAGAGAAGCATGTATAAATATTCTAAACAGCAATCCTCACCTCTAACTTCCTCTGAAGCACTTCTGCCTCTTGCAATTTTTCCTGTATTTTATTCTCACAATTTGATATTGCACTCTCAAAAGCACCATTTTCTTCCAGCAGTGTTGCCTCTCGAAGTTGGGCCTGCCATAGCACCAAATGCTAATATAAGAAAAATGTGTTCTACAAACCAATTAGAAGAACCATTATCAATCTCTCAGCCAATAATTAGCAAAGGTACTTATCAACAAACTCTATCAAATCGGGAATTTGGCATATAATTTTCTTTTCCACCATCAAAATTGGCAGTACTTATTCATTACTGAACTATACATGTTGTCTGAAATAGAAATCATCCATCTTTTATTCCAAATCATAGATAACAAACTTCCCAACAGACCTAAAGAACCAAGTGATTTCTCACCCAGCTGTTCACATGCCAACTCAGAAGAAAACCCTTACAATTTATCTTATGTTTACATTTAATATAGAGAATGTGACCATCAGAACTTGTCTCGAACTAATAAATATTTCCAAATCACAGTAATTATTGCATGACACTGCTTGATTAAACTCATGTACTAAAAATTGAAAATAATATGTTGACACTACAAATATGTTTATTGAGTAGACAAAGGTACACACAAATTATGAAAATCTGATATCCAACGAGATCAAAATCCTCATAAAGAGATTGTCCTGGCAAAAAATCAGAAATGCAGCTGGAACCAAATCAAACCGACACTTGAAAAGAGGCAACAAACCAAGTAGGCCTCATCAAGTAAGATCAACCATACAGTTAATTTAGTACATTAAAAGATCTAATACACAAAAGGAAAAAAAAAAAAAAAAACAAGATTCAATATAAAGTTTCTGAATGTAAAAAGTTGGACATAAACACTGCTATTTCCCATATGCTCAGAGAATCCAACCCAAAATCTTCCAGAAAAGCAAACCCCCTTACACAACAAGACAATCAAGACTCCATACAAAGTCACTGAATTCATAAAACTAAAAAAGCATCATACAGGGTACATAAAAACAATAAAGACCCATATGAATCTAAGACGAACTTGTTCACGTGTAGCAGAGTGAGCATTCAATTGGAGGGCAAGATCGGCATTGGAAGCGAGGGAGTGAGCGTGAAGGTGAGGAAGGCTCTGTGAAATGTCAGGAGGAGGAAGCCTGAGCCGTAGATCCTGGATCGAACGGCTGAGAGAAGCCGCCTTGCGATCCAATTCACGAACGTAGTTTTGCTGATCGGGAGAGAAGAGAATTGGGATCAGATTGGAGGAATCGCCGCCGTCGCTCTGAAGGCCACCGCCGCCGACGACGTCGGCTGCCCATGCCAGAAGACCAGCCATGGCTATGGCTAACCCTTCTTAGGTTTGTGAGTTCAGAATCAGAACAGTGGATGAAAATGTAAATTATAAATTTGTAATGTAGCAAAACGGAAGGCTTACGAATTTCGATTACAATTTACACGAGCTAATCAATCTCTGATCATGCTTTTCGATCCATCAATCTCCTCTTCAGAGATAAAAACTTTCTTCTTAGGAGGGTAATAAGTTCGTATATTTCAGGATTCAATAATGAGAACATAGATAAAGTGTTTTGCTAGGACTAAAATTGTTGAATTAAAAGAGATAACTTACAATTTAGTCCTTAAATCTGTATCGATTCAACTAATCAAAATCAAATTATGAATAATTGAAATACACGATTCGGTCGCTAAAATATTTTAATTATCAATTATTTGATCGTTAGTGATGATTTGGTCCCTAACTTTGAACTATTTTTGTACTTTTAAGTTTCTGAATTTATACTAAATTAATACTAACTAATCCTTGTATTAGAACTAATCTTATACTTTTAGTTGTTAAATTTGTACTAAATTATATTATTTGATTATTGAATTTGAACTAATTTTATATTTTTTAGTCTCTGAATTTATACTAATTTTATACTATTTTCTTTTTGAATTTGACCAAGGACCAAATAATTGATAATTATAATAATTCAAAGACTGAATAATATATTTTAATTATTTAGATATTGATAAAGTCACTCGGTGTAAACATTTGAACCAAATAGTAATTTTCTCAATTACAAACATGAGTAAACACTAAACAGTGGGTCTTTCATCAAATTTATGTCCAGATTTAGAAAAGGCCAAAGTGCGAATTTGGTCCTGTAACTTTGCTCTAGTTCTCAAATTAGTCCTATAACTTTTTTTGTCTCGAATTTGGTCCTGTATCTTTACTCTAGGTCCCAAATCAGTCCTATATCTTTTTTTGTCTCAGTTTTGGTCCCATATGTCTCAGTTTAGTCTTGAAAACTTCAAGTCTCTTTCACTTTAGTCCCTGACTATCAAAATGAAAGTGAAAGAACATCCCTGAAGATTCTCAAACCTTATATCTTGGTCCCTTATCTATGAATTCTTCATGAAATGGAATAGAAATGCAAAAACAACACAAATTAAAGCAAATGATAGAGGTACCAAAACTGAAAACGCAGAAAATTTAAAACCCACCGGAAAACGTACAGAAATTGCCGAGGAACTCAAAAACTTATCCAAAAACCTCAATTCTTACTGAAATCTCACTCAAATAATCGCCCTCAAATGCTTTAAAAAAAAACTTTCGAAAATCCAAACTTTTGAGGAGGGAGGTGATAGAAGAAATGTAAGGGATTTCAGAGATTCTCTCTCGGAATCACCAAATGTAAGAGAATCTTCTATCACCTCCCTCTTGAAAAGTTTGAATTTTCGAAAATTCTTTCTTAAAACATTTGAGGGTGATTATTTGAGTGAGAATTGAGGTTTTTGGATGAGTTCTTGAGTTCCTCGGCAATTTCTGTACGTTTTCCGGTGGGTTTTAAATTTTCTGCGTTTTCAGTTTTGGTTTGCTTTAAATTTGTGTTGTTTTTTTTTTCATTTCTATTTCATTTCATGAAGAATTCATGGATTAGGGACCAAGATGTAAGTTTTGAGAATCTTCACGGATGCTCTTTCACTTTCATTTTGATAGTCAAGGACTAAAGTGAAAGAGACTTGAAATTTTCAGGACTAAACTGTAATTTAAAATAGACAGAGGACTAACGGTGGAAGGTTTTCACAACATATGGGACCAAAACTGAGACAAAAAAAGATATAGGACTGATTTGGGACCTGGAGCAAAGATACAGGACCAAATTCGAGACAAAAAAAGTTATAGGACTGATTTGGGAACTGGAGCAAAGTTACAGGACCAAATTCGCACTTTGGCATCTAAATTACAAAACAAAATTTCGTCATGTGAAACTAGGGATGGCAAATGGTTTTGTCACTATCGTATCTGTATTCGTTCATCCTAACCAATATCCGTACTATATTTATATCCGATAAATTAATATATTCATACTTGTACTCTATCTGATATTTGGTATTCGACGAGTACCCAAAATACCCAAAATATTCAAAAAAAATATGAATATGGGTATGATATTCTATTTTATAAATTGAATATATTGGGTACCCGATATCCAGTATCCATCAAATAAAATAAATAAATGAAATTACTATCGATTTATATTTTAAATTTTTTTAATATAAACAAATTAAATATAAAATAACAAAAAAGTGATTATCAAAAAATATATAAAAAAATAATGAATTAAATTTAAACAATTATATATATAATATTAAATTGAATAATATAAAAATTAAATAAGTAATAGGGTATTGGATATCGGGTACCTTAATTATCCATTCATTACGGACGGATATAGGATATTTGAGGGCAATATCCGTATCCGGCCAATATCTGAAAAATATTAGACTTTTACTACCCTTACCATATCTGATATCCGATATCTGACGGATATCAGATAGTTTTTTCAAACAGATATAGACGGATACCTTAAATATCCAAAAAAAAAAAATTGTCATCCTAGGTAAAACTGCGAATACGGAATAGGCTGATTCATCTAAAAAAAACTCCGTCTTTTGGGCTTTTTCTATTTTTCTCAGTACTAGTGGAGGTTGCGTGCAACCGTTCCGATCACTCATCTATTTGGTTTTTTAGTGTTTGTGTAATGTTGTCGGCTGAACAATGTTCTTGAGTTTAAAAACAAGGGAATGTCATTATATTGTGTAACTGAATTATGAAAATCCTTGAGAAGAAGAAAGATATTATCTTCCTTTTTTTTTGTAAACAGATGTTTAATTTACATATTAGTCACTCATATATTAGTTGAATTTAATTTTAATCCTTAACAATTACACGTTGCTCCACTATTTTAGTTTCCAAAATGTAGATTTCATTTGGTTCTTTCGTAATTGGTGATTGGAAAACACATTGCAATGATGAGTAATTTAAACTATATTGAATTTTAATTTTGCATACATTTGTTCCTGCAAGTATAGGATACACAGTAGGGTGTTTGGGAAAAAGCAATAACCTAGTTATAATATGATATCTTACTGTAGTTTGGAGGTTGCAAAAATGTAATGTTCTAAATTAATTTCTACCTTGCTTTTTGTCAATGTTTGGATTGTGCCATTTAATTCTTGGACTCGGCCAGCCACTTGAGTAGCTCTTCCTGTCGTGTTTCGTTTTGATTTCTTGTGTTTCTTGCAGTTTGATGTCCCATTGATTCCTTGTTTTCTTCCTGTGAATTTTCTGTCGGATCTTCTTCACTTGGTTCATCCATTTGCTTCTCTTCTTGTATTTCTTTTTGTTGGTTGTGGTGATTTGAATCTTCCATAGATTCTTGGTCTTCAATAGGCTGAGATGGTGTGTCTTTGGATTTAACTCTTCCTTGAAGTGGGGTTTCTAAATTGTGATATGATATTTCTTCTTCATCACTTGATATGTAGATGAGATGCATTTTTTGATTTTGCTGTGTTTTGAACTTCCTCTGGTTTTCTCCGTATATGTTGGGATGTTGGGGGAAATGGCAATTATTGTGATTGAGTTGTGATTATATTGCATCTAGGTTTCAACAGTTTCTTGTTGGGCATTTTTGTAAATTCTAGGTTTTTAAGTTTGTATGCGTTCTTAATTTAAAGTGAAGTTATTGGATATTGCAGTTATTAATATATCAAGATATTATTTGTTGTCTATTTTTCTCCCCGTCCTTTATGCTATTGCTTTTCTTAAAGTGGGTTGTTAGTTTTTTCCCCTGAAATTGGGCTTCCTTCTTAATAAATGCGTTTGTTTTTTTTTATTTTAATATTCTAGTAGTTTGCTAATTATTTTGGTTGTTAGGCTTATTGTTGTGGAACATATGGGGAATATATTGATTGAGTTGTTTGGGCGGCAAAAATGGGGGATGTTGGTTTGAGGGGGCTTTTTTTTAAAAAAAAAATACTATTTGGAAAAGAGAGAAATTGGTATTCTCCAAATTGTTAGTATTTACTCTATTTATTTTGTTTTCTTTTTAGTTTTTTAGATGCTGACGTTTTATTGTACATTGTTGGTGGTATTTCTTGTTTTTTAAGTCTTTTTGGTATTTTATTGAAATGAAATATTAAATTTTTTTGTAATAAGAGGGGAATAAAAAAAATCGAATATTAAATTAATATTTTAATATAATAACACTTGAATATGATTATATTGAAAGAGGCAGAAAAAATATTATATAAGCATTATAAACTTCTACCCACCAACAAAGTTGCCGCTCTTCTTTACTAATAAAAGGGTAAGTTTCAATAATATACCTTGATTATTTGTGTAATCAAGCCTAGAAGCATATGTGGCTACAACATATTCAATTAAAAATAGAGCGAAAATATAAGAGTTAAAGTTAAATACAAAACACATGGAAAAAGAAGGTAGTAAAGTTAAAAATAAATTTAAACTTGCTCTTCCTTCAATTAAATCTTGTGTGCCTATATTAACCACTATGCACCAAATAACCTTTGCAGAATTCAGGCAAACAGTTTGATTCTCATTTCTATCCCAAGGATTTAAGACCTTTTTGGTGTTAATAGCTCGCTCATTTATCGTCTTTTAATTTTAATAGTTGTTAATATGAGAAACATAAAAAGCTTTCTTAGATTCATTGATACTATGTTGAATAGTTGTAGTGGTTGCCTTTAGAAAGGAGAAGAACTTTAGGAACCACCATTTTTTTGGGCTGCTCGGGTTTGCACACTTAAATGTGCCTATCAGATAATACGATTTATTTAATTGCATGGCCCAATAAATATGCACAGACAAGTTCTTATAAAACTAAACATAATTTAAGAGCATTTAAGCATCAAATGGCATTTAAATTGAGTGCTATATAATTTTCTTAACCCAAACCTCTTGAAATTACACCTAAAGTCTCAATTGTACTGAAAATTGCACCCGAAGGAAGGATTCAAAATCAATTTCTTCATTCATGTCCTTGTATGACTCAGCCAAGATACCCTTAATCTCGGGCTCACTGAATTAATGTTAAATTTATAAGTACTATTATATATTTATATACAATATGTCCTAGGATTACATGTGTTAAACTAATGTAGCAAATTACAATGTTAGTAGGTCTTACGAAATAGTAATATTACAGTATTGTCATTTAATTCTACTACATGAGTTTGATGAAATTAATCTACTGTTATTTGTAATCAGTTTCAAATTTCTCTTTCATGACTTGTTTCTATATGGTTTAACATTTCTCTATCTTGATTTTCTTCCTTCACCCTCTTCCACCGGGTGTCTTCTCAATGGTCTCATTTTTACAGAGTGCCTCATCTTCTTCTTCGTACACATCTTGGATTACAAATTTTCCATTGGATCTTGAGCTGTTGTTTTGTTCGTTCACCTTGGTGCAAAACGTGTAAACCTTTCCAGTGTAGTCCAATAGTGGATTGTCAATTGTTTTTCCTTTTCCAGCCTATAACACAGAATCCTAAGTTGGGTTAAGATTTTAGAAATCATTTAAATACTGTTATGACATGCATTCATCTTAGATATCAATGATATATACCCAAGGTTTTTGGGATAATAATTTTGTATCTTAATTTAGTCTAATGGGAATGCATCTTTTGGATAGCTTGGTCCTAATCCTGAATATATAGCAATAGTATATGGGCCTCTAAATATGAAGGAAGTTGAGGACCAAGTAGTATGTATGTGAAGAATGGCTGATTGGAACAGTAGATTAATATACCTTAAGTACTCTATCTTTCAATTCAGTAATTGTGTAGCCAAGTAATTTCTGGGCGCTATCAAATAAAGTGACGGATGCTTGGCTTGTTTCATCTGAGACAATCAATTTCAGTAGGTATCTGTATAATGTAATATTTCATGAGAAGTAGTTTATCCTGTAGATTGAGTACTTGATTGAAGTTCTTTGTGTTTGGGGTAATTTAACATTTTTTTAGTTAGCCAACATACCTTGAATTGTAGCCATTGTCCTTTTTTTGGCAAAAGTTGCACTCACTGCCTTCATCTGTGAATATTATTTTCTTATTGCAATCCTTACAAGCTTCATACCATGGCTCAAACTGATTCTCAATGTTTGTTATATTTGCCTTAAATGAACAGTTTGGAATCTACAACATTTAAAAATGGATGAGTGTACATTTTGCATTGGATCTAATTGTGGGAAAACATTAGTTGTTTTGCCCATACCTTAAAGTCACATAAAGGCTTTGAAATCAACTCTTTGATTGTGTAAATTTCTGATTGCAATGATCTCTTTGGAGTTGATGACGATGATGAGACATTTCCTTTTGGGAATTTGGAAGACAATGCCCTGTATAAGTCTCATTAGTCTAACACTTTTGAGTAATAAACTTGCAGTTTCTGGGGGTTTTTAAAAAGGAAGATTGCATACCATTCTTTGATTTCATTTGCTGCTTTGGTTTTTGGATTAATCTTCATCCATGTTATTAAGATCGAAGAAAGAGACAGTGTACAACAAATTCTCATGAAATATTGATATTATTTGGAGGAAGACAAATGTTTTATAACCAAGTGTTACCTTCGTAATTAGAGACTTTAGCATTTGATAATGCTACAACGGGCTTCTCATGGGCCAATTCCTTAAGTTGTTGGCCTTTGTTTCTAGCAAGATCTCCCCATAGAGTGATTGGAAGTGTACAAGAGCTATTAATTTGGCGGGGTTAATTGTAGTTGTTGAGAGAGACTAAAAGGCATGAGTCAATATATTAGTTCTCACCTTGTGTCCATGATCAAAAGGTTTCGTTTTAGCAAAGCTTCCCTTGTTCCCATCCTTTGAGAAGAAGTCAACGATTGCACATATGTTAATATTCCCAAGACATCTACAAATGCTCAAAAAGGAAAATCAATATGATGCCCGTGATAAATGTATAGTTGACATTATAAGGTAGTAATATATGTATGTGGATCCTCAGTGCAATGTGTTTGAAATTTGTAGTTTTCAGCTTTAATATGAATGACTAATATTAGGAAGTCGAATCTATCAATTCAGTTGTATCATCCTGTATTTGATTGAAAGCAATGGAGGGTGGCAGCATATTGTCAATTGAATATTTGACGCCACTGATCTCTTCAACCTTTGTTTGAGTTGACAAGACCAACTCAATTTTTGGATGAGCATTCATATAATTAGTATTCACTGGATTGACAAGTCCATCACAAATGCAATATGTCTTTTCTTTAAAGAAGGAATTCTGGAAGCTGTCAATTGCATCATTAAAAATCACCGTCTAGAATTTGCTACCATGTAAAGATGTTATCCAATTAAATTAAACAGAACTTGGTGAAAATAAAAAAACACAAGTATGGGATTTTTTTTTAATTCCTATTTGTTGAAATAGTTTGAGTCAAGATCACTTACCTGTTCATCAGCGAATATGAGATTCCAAATCCTTCCTGATCCTTTGGCGTTTGTGTAGGCGTCAATATTACCATGGCGGATGACACAAACCCTTATCTTCCAACATCTATCATACAGTCGTAGGTCATTGATATGTTGGTGTTGTGAGCTTTCTCCAATTTCAGTAGACTTGTTTCCTGTGAACAATTTCATTTAGAAAGCGACCAGCACAATAGTCTTATCTATGATTGTACAACAACATATATTATGTAATACATTGGGCAATATGCAACAGCTTTAGTGTTTCCTTATCTTGGCACTAAATCATGTTTTTTAAACATGCTTTTTCACTCAATTATATCATGTTCATACCTATTTGATGATAACACTTCTTCATACACGATGTTCTTGGTTTGATTGCTGCACTTTTTTGTTTTATCTTTGTTGTCCTCTTAGACTTTCCCCGTGATAGAGCAACATATAATTGCCCGTGTGAGAAGACACTTTGGGGGTAAGTATACTCCCACATTTGGTATTGTTTGGCCTTGTGCTTTGTTAATTTTCATTGAGTTCTTATTGAGAATTGCATACGTTTAAAATGAAACAGATATCCCTCTCCTTCAGCTGGCATGAGGGGGATCCTCGTAAGTAATACTTGTTTCTCTTTGTGTTGGCCACATGATATTTCTGCATGTACAACATTAGGCTTGAATGCTGCTCCCTCCCGGGCCATCTATGAAGTATGGGCCACTCTGATTGTTGTTTATGCAATTAATAATCGCATTGAATGCTGATAATTGTTCAGTATTTAATTTAGAGATTGAAGCCAAATCATCAGCTGGAGTTTGTATATTCAACTCTTCTAGAATTTCCTTTTTATCCTGGCATGGGTCGTGCTGATTTTGACGCGGATTCATCTGTGGAAGTTCATAATCTTGAATATTTTCCCTTATGCTTTGTAGGAAATGGTTAATGCTGCTCAACGTTGAAAATATGGTTGACTCAACTGTTGCATTCTCGTGTCGCTTGTAATCTTCAAACAAGTTTTCGAAATGATTATCCCATAATTTTCTGACATTAGGTGGCTCACAATATATTGAAATGGTGGCAAAAAGGCCTTGTAAAGAAATGGGCATTTGGAATTGGGCTGCTTCATGTAGACAAACTGACACCCAATTGTCTTCTTGTAGAAGCCCTCTTTTCTCAGCCACTTCCTTGAAGGTCTTGTACGTCACACCATTATATGTTAGCAAATAATAGAACGACATTGGGCCTCGTACATTGTTCAATAAAATTTGTAGATAGTATCTTTCTCCTTCAGAAGGATTTGCTGAACTCAGTCGGCCAATAACAGTCCCTTGCTTTCTTTCTTTCCACTTTTTAGTTCAACTATCCCAAACATAGTGCTCTGGAAATTCTATATACAAAAATTGCCGGGCATTTTCATTTCTTGAGCATGTATCAAAAAATAAAATTACAGATTAGTCCTAAATCTGGAAAATAAATACAGTTTAGTCCTAAAACTATGTGGTTCGATGGTGAGAAGATAAACTTTACAAAATTTTTGCAAAAATTACAGAATGCCCCCAAATAGTTTCAAATTTTACAAAAAAGTCCCTAGATCATGATATTTGAGGACTAAAATAAAAATTACAAAAACTATTTGGGGTCAAAATGTAATTTTGGAAAATACAAAAAAGGAGATAATTACATATCAGTCCTAAATCTGGAAAATAAATGCAATTTAGTCTACCCATATTCAAATACAACTACTTAAATGAAAATTTGAAAGTAAACTTGAATAATTTGAAGAATATTCCCATTAATTAATTTACAAATTAAATAATTAATATTTTGTTTCACTAAATAATTTAATAAATTACTAAAATATTTATTTTTTTATTGAATTATAATAAAACTATAATTTTTTCATGCAAGTTATTCAGGAGGTTATGATAGCAAAATATGATGATCTAACTATAATATTTTATCTTTAAGTTTGTTGTGTTTTGATTTGTTTTACCATAGGGAGGGGACCTTGTACCCAAAAAAAAAGGGAGGGGACCTAAACACACAAAAGAAATCTTGTTAAGGAGTGAAATATGATTTAAGCTACAATAGAAACTAACGAATAAAATGTAGTAGAAATCGACGACTAAGATTGAACCACATCACCGCTTTTTGTTAAATTTTGACGGAAAATAACCACAGGGTACCAAAGTGCTAACGGCGCATACCTCAGGGTACCAAAGTATCAAATTTTGTCTTTCAGGCCCCAAAGTATCAAATTTTGACCTTTGGATTAGATCAATGGTTTGGATGTATACTTCATCCTCCCATAATTTAGCTGAACTATTCCTAATATTTTGAGTGACAAAAGTAGTGGCTTTTTCTTTTTTTGGCCAGACTAGTGACTTATCCTATCTTTTTTTATTATTTAAGTAAACAACTTAAACAAGGCAGTGAGTATACCCTGTTGTACAAGACTGCAGAAAAGTAAAATAGCTATTATTTATAGTGGCATGAGTGTGCCTATAACTAATGTGATGAAAATTCACTGAAATTGACTTAATATCTCCAAGTATTACTGCATTGATAGCCGTAGAATGAGAACCCTCGTTGATATCATTGATAACCTCAAGCTTGGGACACCAAACATTAATGCTAGTAGCTTCCCGAGCGAGCTTCCTGGTAACAAGAAGAATGTTAGTAGAAAGTGTTGAAGACCATCTCTGTAGGCGATTTTTTATCATATGCTCAAAACTCACAAACCTAAGAAGTATTAATTATGACTAGTCTTTTGGCGATTTTTTTATTTTAATAATATTATAAAATATATTATTTATTTAAATACCTAAGAAAAAAACTTATTGACTCAAATGGGTTACACATTTGTTGTACACAATTTTAGACTAAGGGTATGACACCGGTTGATTTTATTTTTTAATTTTTCTCTCTGAACTCGTGCCTTGCAGGCATGATTTCAAGACACGATTTCAGTACTGACATAATTAGTACTGAAATTGTGCCCATGAGACACGGTTTATTTTTTTTTTATTGAGAGGAAGGCCATGTGTGTGTATATGGGATTGGGGATTTGGGATATTTTGGTGTGTGTGAAGAGAGTGAAACCGAGAGACATAAAGCATAGAGAGAGTGAAAGAAATAGAGGAAGTGTTTAAGCTTTTGTTATTGTAGAATTAGAGTTAATATTTTTTAGCGTATTTTAAAGGTTGAAGTAAAATTTAATTTTTAATGTTAAATGAATAATTAATTAATTTGAACAATAAAAATTAATATTCATACAGTTGATTAAATTACTTAATAAAAACATTTNATTAATTAATTAAATTAATTGTATAAATATTAATTTTTATTGTTCAAATTAATTATTTATTTATTAAACATTAAAAAATAAATTTTACTTCAACCTCCAAAATACTCTAAAAAATATTAACTTAAAACCCTAACACTTTCTACTCTAACAAAAAATTCTACTCTAACAAAACCTTAAAACCTAACACTTTCTCTATTTGTTTTTCACGTTTTTCAAGGCAAACAGTAACATTTTTCTTCCATCACGGATAGAAGAAGAAGATGATGATGACGATGGGGGTTAGATTGAAGAAGACGGAGATGGTGATGGTGTTGCGTTTTGTTTTCAATTTGGGTGTAAGAAGAATGCAGAAGGATCTGATTGAGAGAGAGATTAAGTTTTGGTGTGAAATACTAAAACCCCCAAATTATTTATTCTTTCTTACATTTTGGTTCAATTATAGAGAAAAGGGTCCTTGATGCAAAAAATTTAAACTTTTAGGAGTTAAAAATAAATTTTGTTTTTTATTTAATGAAAAAATGGATGGAAACCGTTAGAGAGAGCAACTTTGTCAAGTTTTGCATAACTGGGGGACCAATATGGAACGAAAAATAACTGGGGGACCAATTTGAAACACTGAGCATAACTGGAGAACCAAAATAGGACTATGGCCTTCTAAATATCTTAAGAACCGTTTACACTTCCAATCACACTTACATTTTGTCGTGGTGATTTGCTATGCATTAGTTTATATTAGAATGTATTGATAACAGTGTCAAACACAGTTAATAATCAACTTCTTGTTCAAGTAGCTTTTAAATTTTCTCACATGTTTGACTACATTAACGTTATTGTTTATTGGCCAAAGTGCAAATTTGGTCCTGTAATTTTGTTGCAGTTCCCAAATCAGTCCTATAACTTTTTTTGTCTCGAATTTGGTCCTGTAACTTTGCTCCAGTTCCCAAATCAGTCCTATAACTTTTTTTGTCTCGTATGTGGTCCTGTATCTTTGCTCCAGTCTCAAATTAGTCCTATATCTTTTTTTTTTATCTCAGTTTTGGTCCCATATGTTTTGAAAACCTCTTACCATTAGTCCTCTGTCTATTTTTAATTACAGCTTAGTCCTGAAAACTTCAAGTCCCTTTCACTTTAGTCCCTGACTATCAAAATGAAAGTAAAAGAGCATCCCTGAAGATTTTCAAACCTTACATCTTGGTCCCTAATCTATGAATTCTTCATGAAATGAAATAGAAATGCAAAAACAACACAAATTAAAGCAAATGACAGAGGGACCAAAACTGAAAACGTAGAAAATTTAAAACCCACCAGAAAACTGAAAACGCTATCACCTAGATCAATATGATAAGCCAATATTTACAGAAATTAAAAAAAAAAAAGGCTAATTACATTAATGAATAGAACACGTGGAAATGGTATTTTTACAAGGATTAATGATAATTGCATACCTATTTGAAATTGATTGATGATCCTAACTTTGGGACTAAGGTTCATTAACTAAGGAAGGAAATTGTATGTTTTTGCCTCAATTGATGATTCAGTGGGTTTTAAATTTTCTGTGTTTTCAGTTTTGGTCCCCCTATCATTTGCTTTAATTTGTGTTGTTTTTGCATTTCTATTCCATTTCATGAAGAAAACATGTATTAGGGACCAAGATATAAGGTTTGTGGATCTTCAGGGATGCTCTTCCACTTTCATTTTGATAGTCAAGGACTAAAGTGAAAGGGTCTTGAAGTTTTCAGGACTAAACTGTAATTTAAAATACACGGAGAACTAACGGTGGGAGGTTTTCAAAACATATGGGACCAAAACTAGGACAAAAAAAAGATATAGGACTGATTTGGGACCTGGAGCAAAGATACAGGACCAAATACGGGACAAAAAAAGTTATAGGACTGATTTGGGAATTGGAGCAAAGTTACAGGACCAAATTCGAGACAAAAAAAATTATAGGACTGATTTGGGAACTGCAGCAAAGTTATAAGACCAAATTTGCACTTTGGCCTTGTTTATTTAATTCACAATCGGCACGTAATCCAT
>QANZ01009365.1:0-49344 GCA_003254925.1 Chamaecrista fasciculata
ATAATTTAAAATTAATAAATTTTGATGAAAATTTTAAAAATTATCATATTTATTCATAATATATGTCATATGTGATATTATTTTTTTATTATTTGTCATGATATAGTCACAAATTTAATTTTATATTCTGAAACTTATAAATTTATCGTACGAAAATAACGATACGCTGTCAAAATAAAGTGTTCATGTTGAATCGAACAATAGTTAATACTTAATAGTGAACCCTTTCAAAGTCTATGCACTTATTAATTTATAGCGACATTTTAGTCGCCACCTAAAGGTCGCTGCTAAAGTCTAACATTTTTGTGCTAGTGTAGTGTTTTCATGTTTTTCCTGGGAAGACCACTAAAATAGAAAGAAAGAAATGCGTGAGCCTCATGAAGCCACTTAGCCACATAACCATCATTGTGATAAATACACATTTAATGCTTAGTGCCAATTTATTTCATATATATGGTTATAGATTCAGCAATATTGTGGTGGAAAACCAGCAACTAAAATTTTAATTAAGAAAATTTAGTTATTTAATCTCTCATAATTTATCTAAAATTTTATTCTCTTTCTTGTAGTTAATGCAGCTGACATTAAGGTACTTTCATCACTATTAAGACATTAGGACCCACAATATATAGTATTTTTGTGTTATCCCAACATATTCTTGTAGTGAATGCAGCTAACATGAAGGTACTTTCATCACAGTT
Source organism: Chamaecrista fasciculata (assembly GCA_003254925.1). Classification (NCBI taxonomy): domain Eukaryota; kingdom Viridiplantae; phylum Streptophyta; class Magnoliopsida; order Fabales; family Fabaceae; genus Chamaecrista; species Chamaecrista fasciculata. The sequence continues at coordinate 702 of QANZ01009365.1, forward strand.
AACTATTAAAACATTAAGATAATTTTTTTTATAAAATAAAATAAATTAAGTGAGCTTGAGATCTGATTTTATTAATTTTTTTATTTAAAAGTTAAAATATAAAATTATAAAAAAAAATATTGGTGGGCGGTTAGACCACAGTTCAAATCGGTTAAATCTGATCTAACTATTAATTTAATTTTTAGATTGAACTAACTCATTTTAATAATTAATTAACAATTGAAACGACCGAATCGTCTGATCCAATTTTAACAAAACTGTAAAATACTCATAATTTTTATGAAATTTACCCATTTTATACATAAGATCATCTAAAGTATAAGAAATAACGATTTTTCTTTTTTGTATTTTTATAATATCTATTGTTTTTTGGCCTCAACTTTCCTAATTGTTATTAGAGGTAATTACTTAAGGGTTTGATTGGGAGGATGATTTGAGAGTGGTGTGAGGTGGTGTGGGGTGATTTAGGAGTATAAACCATTGATTGGGAGTTTAAGTAATGCTCACTTTTTTCCAAACCTCCCAAATTGGGGGTTTGGGATGGTTTGAAAATTTAACAACTTTTATTTCTTATTTTAACTTCATTATACTTTTAAATATATATAATATCTTCTTATCAAATCCTCAAATTAATTATCTTTTCCTTTTTATGAGTTTCTGCTGCAATTTCTCTTCTAAAAAAGATAGTCTACTTTACTTCAATATTATTTTTTTATTAGGTAATCTTGGATAATTTTTTAATTAGTTACAATATGTAGATTTTTGTTGGACTAATTGAAAAATATAAGCAAATCAAATATTGATATAAATGACAAAATTTATAAGTTATTAAGAACTTCAAATTTCAACCCACCCCACCCCAGTATTGATATTGCAATTCCAATCAGTGGGGAATGGTTTACCATTGTTTTTTTTTATTAAACTCCCAATTAGTTGTATGGTTTATCTAACCCACCCCACCCCAACTCACCCCTTCCTACCTCATTAATAACCACCCGGCCTCATTCTCTTAAAAACTCTCACTCAAAAAAGTCAACAATCGGAATTGTGGAAAAAAATGGTGAAAGAGTCATTTTGGTTCTAAATATATGTTTTAATGTTCATTTTGGTCCATTATGTTTCAAAATGTTCAAATTGGTCTAAATATTGGCAATATGATTCATTTTGGTCGTAAATATTGGTAAAATGTTTCATTTTGATCCCAAACTATGGAATTTGGTCATATTTCTCTCGTCTTTTATTTCAAGTTCAAAGTATTTGTTAAGAGGAATTCGTAGTTCTAAATCCGTCGCATTCGAATTTGAAATGAGAGAGATATAATCATCTTTACTTGTTTGACCATGAAACGAGAAGTCTACTTTTAGAATCAATTTAACCTTGTTTACTGATGACCCTAACTGGATAGAGAAAGTACTATTCGAGAACAATAGGTAACTCTAAACTCATCATGTTTGAACTTAAAACAAGCCATATTTAATAGTAGGGACCAAAATGAAGCATTTTGCAAATATTTAGAACCAGTTTGAACATTTTGAAATATAACGAACCAAAATGAACATTAAAATATACATTTAGGACCAAAATAACCCTTTATATAAAAAAAAGTATGAAGTATGGTGAATTTGGTGGGAGCTTAGACTCGAAACTAATGTTTTTTTTTTTTTTTTTTTTTATTGGTACTAACATAACATGGTTGTGTATACTGTATACACTATACACAGGTGTTTGTTTCGTGCTTAATCGCAGGGTGCAGCGTATGCTGGTTTAACACAGTGTGCTATGTCTTATGCATTCGTCACTTCTCTCCTCCTTCTCGTTCCTTCGCTTTATCTCTCTCCCTCAGCTTCAATGGCGTCTCTGCTGCTCTCTACACTCTCTTCGTCAACGCCATCAATCCCCATCACCCTTCTCTCTTCCTTCTCCTCAACGCCCTTCTCCCCTTCTTCCTCTCCATCCTCCTCCTCTCAACTTCAACATTCTCAAACCTTAAAACCCAAACCCCACAATCCCTTTACTCCAATTCCGACTCCCTCATCTTCCTCTGCTTCTACATCCTCTCTCTCATCACCGGCCTCTACCTCCTCCTCCTCAATTCCTTCTCCTCCTCTTTAGGGTTTCGCCTTTTCCTCTTCGGCGCTATTTCCCTCTTACTCCTCCTTCTCTTCGTCCCTCGATTCGTCGATTTCTGGGTTTCCCCAATTTCGCCCTATGATTTTGATCTGATTGGCGGCGAGGAGAAATGTTGGAGGGAGAATGAGGAAGTTGAAGAAGATGAAGGGTGTTTTGGGAAGGTGATGATGGTGTTACAGAGTGATAGGATTACAGCGATCGAAGAAGAGCACAAGGCGACGGTGATGGTGAGGAGGTGGGATTTTTGGTTGTATTATTGTACGTATTTCTGTGGAGCCACCATTGGATTGGTTTATGGCAATAATTTGGGGCAAATTTCTGAGTCCTTGGGATTCTGGTCCGAGACCAGCTCTCTTGTCACGCTTTACTCTACCTGTACTTTCTTCGGTCGTCTTCTCTCGGCTGCCCCAGATTTCTTCACCAAGTATGTCTCTTCTCTCTCACTTCTATCATTCTATGTTTTGTTTTATATACTTGCTCATTACGTAATCCTCACACTCATACTAATGGCAGTGAATTTGGATTATATATTTTGTTGGTGCATTCTGTGTAGTTTAGGAAGAAACTGGGAGAGGAGAAAGAAAAAGTGTGAGCCCTCTGTAATAATGCAGTGTGTAGAGTTCACCCTGTCTCTTTCTTATCTGTATACGAAATGTACCTACAATTTCACTTTTCATGATCAAAATCCTGATACCAGTAAGAGTAAATTAATAATTTGGTCCATCAAATATGAAAGATTTATCAATTTAAGCTTTAAAAGATGTGATCCCACCTGATTGATGTAAATTTAATAATAAATTTGGTTTGATTCTAAATTTTGTTGACACAGTACTTAACATTACTAGTGTTTTAAGGACAGATCATAGAACCAAACTGAAAGTTCACTTAGGCCAAAACAGAGTTTACCTCTAGACTATAGCATTGATTACTTTAGAACTTATACAACAAACGAAATAACCCACCACCAATGGTGCACAATAATGCATGCAGGAAGATATACTTTGCAAGGACAGGATGGTTTGCACTAGCTATAGTGCCAACACCACTGGCATTCTTTTTGCTGGTTGCTTCTGGCAGTGAAGCATCTCTGCGTGTGAGCACCGGGCTGATCGGTTTGAGTTCGGGGTTCGCTTGTTCCGCAGCCGTGTCCATTACCTCAGAGCTTTTTGGACCCAAAAGTGCTGGTGTGAACCACAACATCCTCATCACCAACATCCCTTTGGGTTCCTTGCTGTTTGGCCTTCTTGCAGCCTTGGTCTATGACTCCAATGCAAACAGCTCACCCCACATAATTTGGCTGTTTGAAATGTTGATGTGCATGGGGAGGAAGTGCTACCTCCAAACTTTTATATTGTGGGGCTGCATTTCCATGGTAGGGTTAGTTTCTAGCTTCCTGCTTTTCTTACGGACCAGGATGGCTTACCGTGTGGGTTCGATCCATCGAGTTAACTCGTTTAACCCACCAATTTATTGAGTTGTTGAATTGATATTTTTGTTATTCTCAACTCATTTAGTTCGATAGTTAAACGGGTTTAATTCACAAGTTGACCCATTTGTTTTTGCTCCTAGATTTTTATACTGATAAAATTTTGAATTCTAGTTGAATTTGTTGGTTCCCGTATTATGTAATCAATTTTACATTAAAATCTAAAAAGTAAAACGGCAGGACTTATATACAATTTTTTTATATTTTTGTTATAAAGTTCTCCAATGAAAATAGGACACGTGACAAATTTGTCTTATATGACTAATCAAAATAAAGAGAGAGTATTAAAGACACTTTTTTACATAACCGATCATTGATGAGAGAAAATGTAATCGAAACTTATGATCCGAGGAATTTTATAGGAAGTATATACGAAACTCAATATAAGTTTTTTCCACAGTAAAAAGTGTCGTTTGATCAGTTTTCTATGCTGCAGTGGGATCTCATCGTATACTCTCCAAGAAGTTGGGAAAAAGATGATGACTTGTTCTCTAACAATCTATTTGGAGAATCATACTCCTCAATACGTCCTGCATCATTGTCCAATAAAATCATATAAGGAGTACATCAACATACATAATATATGTATATGTAGTGAACTACAATGTTGTGGCAGAAAATGCCACTAAATAGTTTAATAATAAATTCAATTGACTTTGATTAAAGAAAGACCTCAAAGAAACTAAATGATAAGACTTAATTGTTAGAAAATTATGATCGAAATAAATCACTAATTTACCCTAATACACATATATATATTTAAGTGAGAGTATAGTTTAGGAGCCTTTCATCCTAACCTTGATCAAGAACCAAAATCATATTGCTCTGAAGAACAGAAGTAATTCGATGTGCAATGGTAATGACTGTAGAGTGACGAAAATGTTGCGCAAGAGTTTGCTGAATTAAATTATCAGTGGCGGTATCAACCGACGCCGTAGCTTCATCAAGTACTAACACTTTGCTTTTCTTCAGCAACACCCTCCCAAGGCACACCAGCTGCCTCTCACCCATACTCCAATTCTCACCATTCTCACTAACTACACCACCCATTTTCACTTCATAATCAATTCATTATATATAAATCAAGTCTCACTCTAGATTTAAGTTTTTGTTCATGTTAAATTCAAAATATTCATATATAAATGGTTCTCTTGATAATATATATGCTAATTTATCTATTGAAATTTTAATTGTGCTATTACAATTTAAAAGAATTCTTTAGTATTTTGCTAACTTTTGTTAAGAAAATAGACTTGATTTATGTATACATAGTTGATTATATATTAAACATACAATTTGGTTATTGAAAGATACATAAGTTGACAACTCAGTCCTTGAAATTATAGTTTACACACTTTATTCTTTAAAAGTTCTGGAGGCAATACAACTTACTTCTTTTAAGCCTATTTTTAGAGGCTAACTTGTGGGGGCAAAAGGACTAAAACGGATGAGTCTATGACTTTTAGGTATTTAAAATAGCATCATTTTAATCCAAAAAAGTAAAAAAAGAACAAAAATATCTTGAACTGGTTCAACCCCAAAATGTCCGGTTCACGACGGTTTTCCAGGTTTTTGACCGGTTCATCTGGTTCTTAAGCAGTTTCGGATCAAGGCGATTTTGTAGCAAACTCAGATCGGACCACTGGCTGGTTCTTGGTTCAACCGGTCTAGCCGGTCCGGTTTTCTAAACTGAGTTTAAAAGTGTAAAATAGACTTTTAAAGATTGAGTTGTTAACTTGTATACATTTTAGGAACCAATTTATATGTTTACTTTTGATTATATCAGCAAAAATTTACAGAAGTACTACAAAAGGTTTGGACTAAACATTGAGTTTTTAAAATGTAAGAAAAAAATCAAGAGTAAAACTATAAGGACCAAAAGAAGAATATATTTGAATGTCAGAAGATCAAAAAGACAAACCTTTGGAGTTTAGCTGTCCTTCTTTCTTTCTGACTTCCTCGGTGAGTTGACACTTAGCCAGAACCTAAAACAGAATCATTAATTGAAATTTGAAAGCAACAACAAATGAAGTCTAATTTTCATACATGTGTGCGTGTTATGAGTCAGATAATATAAAACCAACACAAATTAAACCTCCCAAATTTGATCATCTGTGTACTCTTCCAAAGGGTCCAGATTAGTTCTGAGTGTGCCTTCAAACATGGTTGGATCCTGAGGAATTATACTAAGTCTATTCCTCAAATCATGAAGTCCAATTGAAGAGATGTTGATGCCATCAATGATAATTTGCCCAAAAGTAGGCTCAATGATCCTAAAAAGTGTTTGTATCAGTGTTGATTTACCACTTCCTGTTCTCCCAACAATCCCAGTTTTCATTCCTCCAGAAAATTTGCATGTAATGCCATGCAACACAAGTGGCAGATGAGGGGCATAACGAACCTATATATATATATATAAACATCATGTGAAGACATTCTCATTAAGTGTGCTGATGCATTTACACCCTAAACAGAGGAAACAAAATCCCAACATGAAACATATAATTGAACTTTGACTAAAACTCTATTTTGGTCCATTACATATTAGTGTTTTCTTAATTTGGTCTATCATAGGTTTTTTTTCCCTCAATTGGATTCCTTACAAATTTTTTGCTATCATTGTCGGTCTCTCTATCAAATATTTAACTAAATTGTTGACATATTATCGTTAATTGAAGACATGATATTTAGTTATTAACGTAATATTTTGACTAACACATGAATACATTTTAATTTTATATTAGCAAAATAAATTTGTAAAATAACCTAGAAATGATATGTGAAATCATAAAATTTAGAAAATTTATGCCTAAATTTAATAACAAGAAAATTGTGTTTGTCTGACAATTAACTTGACGTGTTATCAGCTAATGGTACTACATCTTCAATTAATGTGTTACATCATCATTTTAGTTAAAAACTAGCTAGGGCGACTAACATTGATAACAAAAAAAAACTCTCGATGACCAAAATGAGAAGAAAAGTTAATATGTGAGGGACCAAAGTGGGGTTTTAGTCATTGAACTTTTCTGTTTGAAGTCAAATAGAAGATTTGCTAACAGTACCTGCAAATCACAAATATCTACTTCTCCACATGATGGCCAAGAAGGATCTGGTCTGTTTTCTTCTATTACAAGAGCAGGCTCACTTGGAATGCAAGTGTATTGAAGTATTCTTTCTGCAGATATAATTTTGTTCTCCATGCTGCAAAGTCTCAGTATCATTGCAGCTTGTAACATGTTCAGATTAAGTCCATAGGTAACAGTTAAACCAGCAATTCCTTCAGAAATCAGATAGGAAAAAAATAAGGGAAACAGATATGTTCCAAAGCCATCATTACTTAAAGGCTAAACTTCACGAAACACCTCTGAACTTTAGTCACTATGCAAAAAGCCACCCCCTGAACTTTGAAAAGTGACCAAAGACCCCCTGAACTTTTGAATTGGTGCAAAAGACCCCTTTTGTTAAGATTTTCATTCAAAAAAATAAAGTTGTTTTTTTAATAATTCTATGATTGTTGTTACATTTTACATTGACCCAAAATTAAAATTAACTATAGTTTTAATTAATAATAGCCAAAAAACTGATTTTCTTTTTTCAATGAAAATTTTAACAAAAAGGGTTATTTGCACTAAATCAAGAGTTCATGGAGTCTTTCGTCAAATTTTCAAAGTTCATAGGGGTATTTTGCATGATGACTAAAGTTCCTGGGGGGGTTTATACATTTTAGCCTTACATAAACTAATTAACTATCACTTTGTTAAAGTACCAAATTTGATTCACTAGTATACCTGGATCTATCACTCCCTTTGGAAGAGATATCAAGAATATCAAGGAAAATGCAAATGTGACAGAAGACAACATATGCAAGCGAAAGCACAACCACTCCGTGGCACCGGCAATATTGAACTTGGGCCGAGAATACTCATCTGTCAGTTTCATATTTGCTTTCTGAAATCTTGACTCTTGATCAAAGCTCCTAATGGTTGTTGCTCCGGAGATTGTTTCTGCAAAGTGTTGAATCACTGGAGCTTTGCATACTCCAACTAGTCGTGAAAGTTCTCGGGCTGAAGGTAGATAATACTGCTGCAGAATCAAACAAGTCCAACACAAACAAGTATTTTTTTTTTAATGGAGCTAGCAGATTATGTCATATAATTTGTGCAAGAAAGAGACATCATGGTCCCAAAAAAAGTACCTGATACCAAATGCTGATTGATATCACAGGTACAAAGATTATGAAAACCTGCCATGCAGCCCGAGACATCACTGCTATAATTCCCAGGAGATGGATCACATGGAAAGCAAATGACCCAACTTGAAAAGGAACATCGGCATCCAATCGGCTTTGGTCGGAAGAAGCCTGCAAGAGAAACAGAAACAAAAGAAATGTCAATGTATACAGTTGTTGAAGATAACTAACAAGATGAATGGAAGTACGGAACTATTAACTGTGTAGAAAATTAATGATAAAAATCTTAGGGAGTTGCTACAGAAAGCTTGGGTACTTTGCACTTGAGCAATCTGTTTCTTTCTCTCTTTATCTCATTTCAAATAAAAGAAAAAAAAAGTAGTACCATGTACCCTGTGGAAAAGGGAGAGTGCCAAAACAATCGTGCTTTTTTTAAGCAACATAGAAAATCTTGTAGCTCATCAAATCACATTGAAGAGGGAAGAGAGAGAGAGAGAGAACAAGTCCATATCAGTAAAGAGGGAGAGTGAGAAAGAGAGAAAACAAGTCCATAGTTCTGCTTACTCTATTAATGATTCGTCCACTTGGAGTGGCGTCGAAAAATGACATAGGAGCACGAAAAATGCACAAGTGCATTTTATGGAATAGAACACTTGATGTCTTATCAGCAGCTGCAGCAAGAAGCATTACTCTGACAAGGATGAAGAAAGAAGTTGCAATAGCCAAAGCAACATAGACAGTTACAAGCTTATAGGCTCCAATATGTGGTTTCTCCTCCAATGAAGAAGTGGGAGTTGCCCATGCCATCCAATAGTTGCTTCCAATTTGAAAAAATTGAAATATAATTTGAAGCAACAAAATAATTGGTACAAGAGCTCCTCCATATGCTGCTGTAATATACTTCCAATAAACTGAAAGCCCAACTTTACCTTTCTCCCTTTCTTCCGCTTGAATTAGCTGGCCTTTCGGTCTAACTGCGTTGTCTACTTTATCGGTTTTCATATATTTCCTTGCCTCTTTTTCTTTAACAAATTGCATATCAGAGATATTCACCTCCTTTGCTGAGATAGCTAATTTATAAGATACCTCCCTTCCATCTGATGAATTGAGAGACGACAAAGCTTTTTTATGTGCAACAATAAGTTTCATAAAATCACTCCCTGAGTTGAGCAAGTCATTATACTTGCCACTTTGAGTGATTTTCCCATCTTTCATGACCTATCAACAACGATGTGCAACATGAGAATATATATATATATAGTGCTTGGGATGAAAAAGTTTGTGCTAAAATGCAGAGAATACCCCTGAACTTTGGTTGTCTAAAAAACTAAAAACTGAATGGACACTGAAAAATGAAACCCAAAACTTTTGATTTTGTGGAAATAACCCATTTTGTTAAGATTTTCATTCAAAAAATAAGTTTCTTTGTAATTTTATGATTATCATTACATTTCACATTGATCCAAACTAAAAAGTAACTATTATTTAATCAATAATAGCCCAAAAAAATCTTTTAAAAAATTGAATTTTTCAATGAAAACTTTAACTAAACGGGTTATTTGCACTAAATCAAAAGTTCAAGAAGTTTTTTGGCACAATGACCAAAGTTCAGGGTTTTCTGCATTTTAGTAAAAAATTTATTGAATTCTCTTGGAATGGATGAGGATTGAGTTTTGACAATGGCTCACCAAGATAAGGTCAGCAGCAGGTAAGAACTCTACTTGATGAGTGACATAAATAACTGTCTTTGAACTTAAAAGGCCCAATATACATTCCTGAAATGTAAGCCAACATCAATTGAAGAGCTCATATACAAACATACTTTGCAGCATACCATATAAATTGCAAAATAGCCAGATTTATATTGCATTTAATGAGAAGAATTATCAAAATGAATAACCTTAAAGAGGTGAGATCCTGTGTGAGAATCCACAGCACTAAAAGGATCATCAAGAAGATAAATATCGGCATCATTGTAAAGAGCGCGAGCAAGTTGTATTCTTTGCTTCTGTCCACCACTCAAATTGATTCCCCTCTCTCCTATAATTGTCTGATCACCATATGGCAAAATCTCCAAATCCTTCTTCAGAGAGCATGCTTCAAGAACCATCTCATACCTTTCTCTATCCATCTCTTGACCAAATAATATATTCTCTTCTATCTTGCCACTTTGTATCCATGTAGACTGAGAAACAAAGGCCTTTCTTCCACACACTCTTAAAGTTCCTGATATCTTTGGCACTTCTCCTAGAATACAAGATAACAAACTAGACTTTCCTGAGCCAACAGTACCACATATAGCTACTCTCATTCCATGAGAGATTGTGAGATTTATATTTTCCAATGTTGTGCTTGGGGAACACGAAAAATCCCAAGAGAAATTTCCATCAACTACTTCGATTGCAGTATTTGAACCGCCCCTTGGAAGCTTCTCTACGATATCAGGCTGCAAATCTTCGAGACGAAGAAATGATGCAATCCTATCAAGAGAGACCTTAGTCTGCGATATCATTGACATTGTCTCTGGAAGATCTTGAATGGGCTTTTGAAGTATACGGAATGTTTCAAGCGCAGATAAGATCTTTCCGGAATCAAGAGGGACACCTATTAGCACACAAGTACCAAAAGTAACCACAGACACAAATGTAGGTGCAACATAAAGCACAAATACTGTCATGGCTAAAGTATATACATATTTCCTTAACCACACTTGCTCAGTCCTCCTCAACTCGAAAATCTTCAACAGAAACTTCATTTCCCATCCTTGAAGTTTGAGAATTCTCATGTTCCTTAAAATCTCTGATGTGGCTTTCATCCTTTTGTCCTTTGACTCCATCAACTTGTCTTGAAACTTGTCTTGCAATGATCCTAATGGAAGATTTGCCACCATTACAATAACAGTTGCAACCAAAGCAGCAATTGAAGCCATCCCAAGACTATTGTACAAAATCAGCAAGGCCAATGCTACTTGCAGAATTACCACCCACAGGTCATGCATGCTCCGACTGAATTCGCCGATTCTTTCGGCATCAACAGCCATTAAATTGACTATTTCACCACTAGTGTGGCGCTGCTTCGACTCACACGAAAGGGTCAAAGCTTTATCATATATGATTGTCACGAGCAGCGCTCGGATCCTAATTCCAACTTGCTTCAACCTAAATGACCACTGCCTCTTTGACAGGTTCTCTATAAGCTTTGCAACAAAAAATGCAGTCACCAAAACATAACCCTCATTCTTAAATTTTTGTTGTCCATTGAGGTATTGAACAAAAGTTTGAATAAGAAATGGACCAACATAAGAAGACAGTGTGTTTAAAACTGCAAAAATAGATGTTATAAGAATCTCTTTCCATGCTAACACTATTAATGACTTAGCTAGTTTAGGTGCGGTCACTCTTTGCATCACACCACACTCAGCCTCAATCTTATTTCGGAAAGTTGGAAAAGCTTCAACTACACTGTCTACACTAGCTAGCTGTGGAACATCCTCAAGCTCTAAAGTTTTGTTTCTGCCAGAAGCTATCAGAGGACCCACCCAAGAGAAGCTAAGAATGCGGAAAATTCCAGCCTTTGAGTAAGGGGTAACAATCTCTGAGCCTCTAAATGTGGACACCTCTCCCTGATGAGATTCGAACACGGGTTTTTCACCTTGTGGGAGACTAGCCTTTACTGCAAGACCTAACCCCCGTTGGTTCAAAAGAGGTTCTTTATGAATACTATATTCACCCTCATTGTTTAAGAGAAACCCCTCATAACAGAAGAACAAACCCACAACATCAGAAAACAAGCATTGAATTGGCAAGGAAATGTGGATTTCGCAGAGAATAATGTCCAGTGCAAAGGAATTCCAGGAAATAAGGAGATAGAAAGCACACCAAGCTCTTAAGAAGAACGGGAATCTTCTCTTTCCTACATGAAAGTAAGAACAAACGACACCCCAAAGGGCTGTTTTAAGAGCTGAGTTCAAAAGGGTCACAAGATTTTTATATGACCAATCATTCTTATACCAATACAAGTGACTGAATAGACAGATGGTAAGATTGAAAGAAGAAACACCCAAAGCACAGAAGAGAGCTTTCGTATTTAGAAAGCTCTGGAATTTCTCTTTGGAATTGGAACCATCTTTAGCAGCCACAATGAATTTATTCCAAGCCCATGAGATTGAAAAAGCCACTAATAAAACAAGAAGGAGAGCAACAGAAAGCAAGTTTAAGAAAATGGGTTCTAAGGGAAGACCATTGAATAACATAGCTTAATTACTTTGTAGAGAGAGAATTGAGGGTTCACTGGTTAAGGTTCGATTTTAAGATTCAGAACAAAAGGTTTCAGCTTTAGGAAGACGAAAATTTGGGGCAGAAGGGAAGACGAAAATTTGGGGCAGGAGGGATTAAGTGAAGCATAGACTAGAGCCCAGTAAGAAAACGAAAGTCACAGGAAGTTGCATGAAGGGGACTCAATTTGCCCGGAAATGAGTGAGCTTTTGAACAGAGGAGTAACTTGAGACTCTGTTTTTTTTTTCTTTCCTTTAAAGGAAATTTTATATTTGTTATCAAGTTTAATAATAAAAATAATACCCAATGATAAAAAACACTTCTTAATATAAATTTGGTCTCATATCTTTTTCCGACTTTCCAATTTAGTCTTGTATATTTTTTTGTTGCACTTTTGGTCTTATATCTTTGCAAAAGGTCCCAATTTTTTCTCATATCATTTTTGGTCTCATATCTTTTGGTGAAGTTGTAGAATTGGTCCCATATCTTTACAAAATGAACAACTATTAGTTAATCCTTTGTAAGGATGTGAGACCACTTCTACACCCAATCTAAAGATATAGGAACAATTCTGAAATTGACACAAAGATATGTGACCAAAAGTGAAACAAAAAAAAAGATATGGGACTAAATTGGGAACAGAGCAAAAGATATAGGAACAAATTTACACTTGGACCAAAAAAACTTTTATATAAAAAATTAGGGTAAATTACACTTTGGTACCTTGTGGTTTGACCTTAATTCACTTTGGTACCTTGTGGTTTGAAACCTGACACTTTGGTACCATGTGGTATTCTCCATTAACACTTTGGTACCCTTTGGAGCTATATTGTAATTTTAACTATAACAAATTATTTTAGATATGATAATTTTGTAATAATAATCAATTGCAGAGAAGTTAATTTTATTATCTAGCATATGGTGTACCAGTTTTATTTTTCCTTTCCTTTACAATTTTTTTTGGCCAAATTCCTTTACAAATTAATTTAAGAAGCAAGTTGCAAACTAATCTAGTCCATGTTTAATTTTAGTCTATACCAGAAATATATTTAAATTTATACAAATTGTTGTTGTTAACAAAATTTGTTCTCTTGCTAGCATGCGTGTGATGTTGCGCCTTAAACTATACCAACCAGTTGCAAGATAAGTCAATACTTAATTTTAATTTACTAAGTCATACAGAAAATAATTAAAAATTATACATACTTGATACTTTTGTCAACAAAGAATTCTAATTTATGATCTTTTATAGTAAATAACATAACCTAAGATTATAAGAAACTAATAAATTAAAGTAATCCACTAATATAGTAGAACATTTTTAAACAAATAAAATGTACACTAGCGTTTTGCTGTCTTTCTAAAAGGTATCAAAACATAAAAATGGTTTCTTAGTTGAAGAAAGACTTTTTGTTTTATAAATTAATGAGAAGATTTTCTTAGTGCATGAATTTTTTGTTGAAAGTTCCACATAATATTCTAAATAAAAAGCAGAGTTACTAAGAAAGCACCCAAGAACTGACTTGTCAACCAAGCATTCCATATTTTATATATTTGTTAGAGTAAACTAATAATTTGATCATTATTGAAAATCAGATTTGTGAAAGATTGAAATACACAGTTTCGTCCTTGAAAGATACAAATAATATACTTTTTAGTCTAAGAAAAGGATTTAAAAATATACCGTTTAAATCTTTCAAAAATTAACTGTGTGTATTTTAATCTTTTAAAAATTTAGTTGTCACATTGGTAATCGTTTAAGACCAAAATATTAGTTTACTCTATTTTTTTTTCTTTTATTTGGTCAGACATATTTTTGTATTTAATTCTTAGTGTGGTAATGAATACAAGAGTTTGGTGCATATGCAGTTCTCAAAATTCAAAATGCTTGCAATTCAAGTTGGTGTAACAGTGTTAATTGGTGCATGCATATGCTGGCGTCTTCAGTTTAATTTAAATAATTAAATTAATGTAACACTTTAACTTTAATTAAGAATTCAATTTACTCTCTTATTTTTAAATAGCATTTAATAAAAAAAATTTAAAAATTGCTTAATTATTCACTATTGTCGATAAATAATATATTACATTATCATATGTAAATATCCTTAATAAATAAGTAAAAATTAAAAAAATATATTATTTTAACACTAAAAAATTTAAAGGAACAATATAAAAATTTTATTAAATATAAAATATTATTATATTAATTTTACCAATTTTAGTATTTTAACAAATTTCAAACATATCTTATGAGTGAAGCCCGCCACAGTGATGTTTTGTTTATGGCAGTTGTTTTTAGCCATGGTTTTAACCGCCATCATGTGCCAAAAGAAAAACTGCTGCTAAGCCTTTATTTCTTTTTTCAGTCGCAACCCTATTTATTTAGGAAAATCCTAATATACAAGGTATGTATATAATTGGGTATGGTGTATGTAATACAATTGCATACAATTACGGGGAGACATAATCTCCATTTTTTAAATAATCTAATGATGAGAAATAATAAAAAGGGTAAATTATAAAATAGGGTCCTGTGGTTTGGCCCCGTTTCAGATAGGGTACATGTGGTTTGGAAAGTTTCAAATTGGGGCCTGAGGTTTACGCCGTTTGCAAAATGGGGTCTAGGTGGTTTTGGCTGTTAAAAATAACGGTGCACGTGATTATCACGTGCACCCTAACCTATTTTTTTTTTTCCTCAAATCATAATTTGCTCAAACCCTAACCTATTTTTTTTTTCTCACTCCAGATTCAACGAAGAAGACGACCCTCATAATTTCACTCACCACCATCATCGTCACCTCAAAGCTCGAAACAGAGCAGTCATGGAGGCTCTCATTGCTCGCCTCTTCGCCGGCGTCACCACCATCAAAGCATCTTACGCTCAGCTTCAAATGGCTCAGCATCCTTACAACAATGAGTCCATTCAAGCCGCCGATCAAGCCGTCGTCGACGAGCTCAGAGCGATTTCCGAGCTGAAACGCAAGTTCGTGAAAAAGGAACTCGATCTCTCACCTCAAGTCACTCTGATGCTCGCGGAGATTCAAGAACAGCAGAGTCTGATGAAGACTTACGAAATCACCATCGCCAAGCTCGAATCGGCCGTTAAATTCATCCACCCTCACGCGATCTTCGAGGGTTTCAATTTCCCCAATTTCGTTACTCCAAACGAGCCTAAAAACCCTAATAACAGAAACCTCTACTTGGAAAAATTCAAGAAGCTAAAGTCGTTGAGCGCGAAATATTTCTTAGCTCACAATCCAAACTCGTCGTTCGCGAGATTCTTGAAATCCAAGTACCTCAAGCTCTTTCACGCCAAAATGGAGTGTTCCTTCTTCGGGAATTTGAACCAGAGGAAGCTCGTGAACTCCGGCGGCTTCTCGGATTCACCGTTCTTCACTGCTTTCGCTGAAATGGCGAAGCGCGTGTGGGATTTGCACTGGTTGGCGTTGTCGTTCGATGAAGAGGTCACCATTTTTCAGGTCAAGAAGAACGCTAGATTCTCTGAGGTGTACATGGAATGTGTGACGGAATTGGAATCGGTTTCAGAGTTAGGGTGAAACTTCTTCGCCGCCGATGGGGATGCTTCATCTCCTTCACCATGACAGGACTGGATCTGGAGATAGCAGAGCGAT
Organism: Chamaecrista fasciculata; assembly: GCA_003254925.1. Classification (NCBI taxonomy): domain Eukaryota; kingdom Viridiplantae; phylum Streptophyta; class Magnoliopsida; order Fabales; family Fabaceae; genus Chamaecrista; species Chamaecrista fasciculata. Next base: position 16,419 of record QANZ01009365.1, read on the forward strand.
TCGTCCTCCATAGCGTCTTCTCCCTTTGCTGATTTCGTGCTGCCTTTTGGTTTTGACTCAGGGGTGGCTTTTTTTTTTGTTTTTGCTGTGTTTCTTTTTTGTTCTTTTCTGTTTTGGCTTCTGGGCCTTTTGTGCCTTTGAGCCCGATTTCCACCAAAAAAAAAAAAAGCAAATTAGGACTTGAGAAAAAAAAATCAGGTTAGGGTGCACGTGATAATCACGTGCACCGTTATTTTTAACAGTCAAAACTACCTAGACCCCATTTTGCAAACGGCGTAAACCTCAGGCCCCAATTTGAAACTTTCCACACCACATGTACCCTATCTGAAACGGGGCCAAACCACAGGACCCTATTTTGTAATTTACCCTAATAAAAAAGGACGACCCAATGCACGAGACTCCCATTAGGTAGGATTTAGGGAGAATCAGATGTACACAGCCTTATTCCTACTTTGTAGAGAATCTGTTACTAGAATTTGAATCCGTGACCAATGATGAGAAATAATAATAAAAAATAATAATAATAACAAAAATAACTTTTTTAACTAATTAAAACTGTGTATAAAGCCACATAACTAGTTGCATACAGTGCTCAAGTTTTTTTTTTCTTTTTGATCCAACATGTAATGTTCAAGTTGCATCATAGACTAACCCATTTACTTATCATACCTGAAATTCCAAGATAATTAACAACCAGAGTAAGCCTTATTCACAACAAAACTATAAGGTACATACAAACAACACCATGACAGAGACACCATTACACAGACAAGAAAAACAAATTCCTTGACATCCAACACAAAAGAAAGTATACTATCTCCGAATTTCACCACTCTAACTTGAAGAAATCTATTATATACAGTTATACACGTATGTATATCAATCTTGAGCGACAACTATCAATCGTTTTCCGAAATTGAGTCCACTGTAAAGGCCAATCAAAGCTGCAGGGCCATTCTCAAGGCCAATCTGTTTGGCCTTGTTGCAGCCTTGGTCTATGACTCCAACAGCAAAGACTGAAGAGAGTACGATGGGGTCTTCCCATCCAACACGGACTGGACGAGACCAAGGGTTCGGAATCGAGAACAAAATCACGGCGGTGGCAGTTAACATCAGCTTCGGCGGCGGCGTCGTCGTCGTCGAGGTCCCAAACATCGTGAGAGGCACATGCGATGAAAGACTGAACGAAATCAATGCCGAAGAAGCCAAGGAGGTAGATAAAAAAAGCAATGAGGGAGCAACTAGTAGGCAACCAAAAAGAAAAGAGTGAAGAAAAGAATAATTCTTTGTGAGTTCAAAGTTACTTTGTACTTCTTAAAATTGTTTTGAAATCACACTTTAGTCTCTCTCATACTAATAAGGAATTAAACGCATAGAAAATTAATACTTAGGACTTAAAATAGTATTTTAGCCAAAATTTTCATTAAATTTTAGACTCTGGGATCTCTTTTGTTAACATACCAAACCACAGTGACCCTGTTTGATACTTTTTAAACCACATGGACCCTATGGCCAAACCACAAGACCCTTTTGTGTAATTTACCTTAAAATTTAAGGTATTTTTATTAAGAAGATACTATTGACAAATCATATACCAACTAAAAAGTAAAAGGGCGTGTATTCGATTCCCACTGCCGTTGTGAGGGCCTTGTTGGTTGGCGATCTGTAAGTATCTCTCTAAGCGCTCATAGAGCCTGGAGGCCTGTCCTGCCTTGGTGAGCTCCCGAGGTCTAACTCACCTAAACTTTCTTCTCAACTCATTTAGTTCGATAGTTAAACGGGTTTAATTCACAAGTTGACGCATTTGTTTTTGCTCCTAGATTTTTATACTGATAAAATTTTGAATTCTAGTTGAATTTGTTGGTTCCCGTATTATGTAATCAATTTTACATTAAAATCTAAAAAGTAAAACGGCAGGACTTATATACAATTTTTTTATATTTTTGTTATAAAGTTCTCCAATGAAAATAGGACACGTGACAAATTTGTCTTATATGACTAATCAAAATAAAGAGAGAGTATTAAAGACACTTTTTTACATAACCGATCATTGATGAGAGAAAATGTAATCGAAACTTATGATCCGAGGAATTTTATAGGAAGTATATACGAAACTCAATATAAGTTTTTTCCACAGTAAAAAGTGTCGTTTGATCAGTTTTCTATGCTGCAGTGGGATCTCATCGTATACTCTCCAAGAAGTTGGGAAAAAGATGATGACTTGTTCTCTAACAATCTATTTGGAGAATCATACTCCTCAATACGTCCTGCATCATTGTCCAATAAAATCATATAAGGAGTACATCAACATACATAATATATGTATATGTAGTGAACTACAATGTTGTGGCAGAAAATGCCACTAAATAGTTTAATAATAAATTCAATTGACTTTGATTAAAGAAAGACCTCAAAGAAACTAAATGATAAGACTTAATTGTTAGAAAATTATGATCGAAATAAATCACTAATTTACCCTAATACACATATATATATTTAAGTGAGAGTATAGTTTAGGAGCCTTTCATCCTAACCTTGATCAAGAACCAAAATCATATTGCTCTGAAGAACAGAAGTAATTCGATGTGCAATGGTAATGACTGTAGAGTGACGAAAATGTTGCGCAAGAGTTTGCTGAATTAAATTATCAGTGGCGGTATCAACCGACGCCGTAGCTTCATCAAGTACTAACACTTTGCTTTTCTTCAGCAACACCCTCCCAAGGCACACCAGCTGCCTCTCACCCATACTCCAATTCTCACCATTCTCACTAACTACACCACCCATTTTCACTTCATAATCAATTCATTATATATAAATCAAGTCTCACTCTAGATTTAAGTTTTTGTTCATGTTAAATTCAAAATATTCATATATAAATGGTTCTCTTGATAATATATATGCTAATTTATCTATTGAAATTTTAATTGTGCTATTACAATTTAAAAGAATTCTTTAGTATTTTGCTAACTTTTGTTAAGAAAATAGACTTGATTTATGTATACATAGTTGATTATATATTAAACATACAATTTGGTTATTGAAAGATACATAAGTTGACAACTCAGTCCTTGAAATTATAGTTTACACACTTTATTCTTTAAAAGTTGTGGAGGCAATACAACTTACTTCTTTTAAGCCTATTTTTAGAGGCTAACTTGTGGGGGCAAAAGGACTAAAATGGATGAGTTCTATGACTTTTAGGTATTTAAAATCAGACCGACCATAGAACCAGTCGAAGCAGCGGTTCAAGGTTTAATGGTTCAACCGGGGTTCAATCGGGTTCAGACTGAGTTGTCAACTTATGATTGAGTAAGAAAGTGAGAACTTGAAGGATAAAATAACAAATGTTGAAGTGAAAACTAGCTAGTATATAGAGTATTATTTTGAGTCTAAACTAAAAAAGTCGTTTAAAATAGCATCATTTTAATCCAAAAAAAAAAATAAAGAACAAAAATATCTTGAACCGGTTCAATGCGGTTTCCCGATTTTTGACCGGTTCATCTAGTTCTTAAGAAGTTCTGGATGAAGGCAGTTTTGTAGCCGACTCAGACCGGACCACTTGCAGTTTTGTAAAATAGACTTTTAAAGATTGAGTTGTTAACTTGTATACATTTTAGGAACCAATTTATATGTTCACTTTTGATTATTATCAGCAAAATTTTACAAAAGTACTACAAAAAGTTTGGACTAAACTTAGAGTTTTTAAACTGTAAGAAAAAAATCAAGAGTAAAACTATAAGGACCAAAAGAAGAATATATTTGAATGTCAGAAGATCAAAAAGACAAACCTTTAGAGTCTAGCTGTCCTTCTTTCCTTCTGACTTCGTCAGCGAGTTGACACTTAGCCAGAACCTAAAACAGAATCATTAATTGAAAGCATCAACAAATGAAGTCTAAAATTTTCATACATGTGTGTGTTATGAATCAAATAATATAAAACCAACACACACCTCCCAAATTTGATCATCTGTGTACTCTTCCAAAGGGTCCAGATTAGTTCTGAGTGTGCCTTCAAACATGGTTGGATCCTGAGGAATTATACTAAGTCTATTCCTCAAATCATGAAGTCCAATTGAAGAGATGTTGATGCCATCAATGATAATTTGCCCAAAAGTAGGCTCAATGATCCTAAAAAGTGTTTGTATCAGTGTTGATTTACCACTTCCTGTTCTCCCAACAATCCCAGTTTTCATTCCTCCAGAAAATTTGCATGTAATGCCATGCAACACAAGTGGCAGATGAGGGGCATAACGAACCTATATATATATATATAAACATCATGTGAAGACATTCTCATTAAGTGTGCTGATGCATTTACACCCTAAACAGAGGAAACAAAATCCCAACATGAAACATATAATTGAACTTTGACTAAAACTCTATTTTGGTCCATTACATATTAGTGTTTTCTTAATTTGGTCTATCATAGGTTTTTTTTCCCTCAATTGGATTCCTTACAAATTTTTTGCTATCATTGTCGGTCTCTCTATCAAATATTTAACTAAATTGTTGACATATTATCGTTAATTGAAGACATGATATTTAGTTATTAACGTAATATTTTGACTAACACATGAATACATTTTAATTTTATATTAGCAAAATAAATTTGTAAAATAACCTAGAAATGATATGTGAAATCATAAAATTTAGAAAATTTATGCCTAAATTTAATAACAAGAAAATTGTGTTTGTCTGACAATTAACTTGACGTGTTATCAGCTAATGGTACTACATCTTCAATTAATGTGTTACATCATCATTTTAGTTAAAAACTAGCTAGGGCGACTAACATTGATAACAAAAAAAAACTCTCGATGACCAAAATGAGAAGAAAAGTTAATATGTGAGGGACCAAAGTGGGGTTTTAGTCATTGAACTTTTCTGTTTGAAGTCAAATAGAAGATTTGCTAACAGTACCTGCAAATCACAAATATCTACTTCTCCACATGATGGCCAAGAAGGATCTGGTCTGTTTTCTTCTATTACAAGAGCAGGCTCACTTGGAATGCAAGTGTATTGAAGTATTCTTTCGGCAGATATAATTTTGTTCTCCATGCTGCAAAGTCTCAGTATCATTGTAGCTTGTAACATGTTCAGATTAAGTCCATAGGTAACAGTTAAACCAGCAATGCCTTCAGAAATCAGATAGGAAAACAATAAGGGAAACAGTTATGTTCCAAAGCCATCATTACTTAAAGGCTAAAATTCACGAAACACCTCTGAACTTTAGTCACTATGCAAAAAGCCCCCCCTGAACTTTTGAATTGGTGCAAAAGACCCCTTTTGTTAAGATTTTCATTCAAAAAAATAAAGTTTTTTTTAATAATTTTATGATTGTTGTTACATTTTACATTGACCCAAAATTAAAATTAACTATAGTTTTAATTAATAATAGCAAAAAAACTTATTTTCTTTTTTCGATGAAAATTTTAACAAAAGGGGTTATTAGCACTAAATCAAGAGTTCATGGAGTCTTTCATCAAATTTTCAAAGTTCATAGGGGTATTTTGCATGATGACTAAAGTTCATGGGGGGTTTTATACATTTTAGCCTTACATAAACTAATTAACTATCACTTTGTTAAAGTACCAAATTTGATTCTCTAGTATACCTGGATCTATCACTCCCTTTGGAAGAGATATCAAGAATATCAAGGAAAATGCAAATGTGATAGAAGACAACATATCCAAGCGAAAGCACAACCACTCCGTGGCACCGGCAATATTGAATTTGGGCCGAGAATACTCATCTGTCAGTTTCATATTAGCTTCCTGAAATCTTGATTCTTGATCAAAGCTCCTGATGGTTGTTGCTCCGGAGATTGTTTCTGCAAAGTGTTGAATCACTGGGGCTTTGCATACTCCAACTAATCGCGAAAGTTCTCGGGCCGAAGGTAGATAATATTGCTGCAGAATCAAACAAGTCCCACAAAAACATTATTTTTTTAATAGAGCTAGCAGATTATGTCATGATTTGTGCAACAAAGACACAACATGGTCCCAAAAAAAGTACCTGATACCAAATACTGATAGATATCACAGGTACAAAGATTATGAAAACCTGCCATGCAGCCTGAGACATCACTGCTATAATTCCCAGGAGATGGATCACAAGGAAAGAAAATGATGCGACTAGATAAGGAACATTGGTATCCAATCGGCTTTGGTCGGAAGAAGCCTGCAAGAGAAACAGAAACAAAAGAAATGTCAATCTATATAGTTATTGAAGATAACTAACAAGATGAAGGGAAGCATGGAACTATTAACCAAGTAGTAAATTAATGAGTTAGTCCTTAAAATATCACTTTACTCCCAATTTGGTCCTCTAAAAATAAGGCTTCATAATTTAGTCCTTCAAACATTTTTCTCCAATCAAAATATTTCTTCAGTACAAAGTTACAAGTAAGTACAGACTTACTGATGTAGTAATATAAATGGGAGCCTAGGTGGCCTTTAGCTTATGACTTGGAATTACTTTAGTGTCATTTTCTCCCAAACCAAGTAGCAGCCTCACATTACAGGGAAAGAAAAATGTTATTTCTGATTGGTTGCTTGATACCGTTATGGGAGAAAATGACATCAAGGCAGGTGCATGTCATAAGTTAATTGCTATATCAGCAAGTCTGTTAAACACCAGTGGATTTTCCTACTAGAGGGGTCATTATGATGGGGAGAAAACATTTTGGAGATCAAAGTGAGACTGAACAAATTAAGATGAGAGCGAGTTTCTAGAGAAAGTAAATCATTCGTTTTCTTTTAAAAGTACGAAGCCATTTAAAAGAAGTTAGACTATAAATATATAAAAATCTCAGGGGGTTGCTACAGAAAGCTTGGATACTTTTGCACTCGAGCCATTTGTTTCTTTCTCTCTTTCTCTCTTTCTCTCATTTCAAATAAAAGGAAGAAAAAAGAAAAAAATAAGTACCCTGCCCATCCAGTGGTGGAAAAAGGAAAGTGCCAAAACGTTCGTGCTTTTTTAAGCAACATCCAAAATCTTGTAGCTCATTAAATCACAGATTCACAGTAAAGAGGGAGAGTGAGAAAGAGAGAAAACAAGTCCATAGTTCTGCTTACTCTATTAATGATTCGTCCACTTGGAGTGGCGTCGAAAAATGACATAGGAGCACGAAAAATGCACAAGTGCATTTTGTGGAATAGAACACTTGATGTCTTATCAGCAGCTGCAGCAAGAAGCATTACTCTGACAAGGATGAAGAAAGAAGTTGCAATAGCCAAAGCAACATAGACAGTTACAAGCTTATAGGCTCCAATATGTGGTTTCTCCTCCAATGAAGAAGTGGGAGTTGCCCATGCCATCCAATAGTTGCTTGCAATTTGAAAAAATTGAAATATAATTTCAAGCAACAAAATTATTGGTACAAGAGCTCCTCCATATGCTGCTGTAATGTACTTCCAATAAACTGAAAGCCCAACTTTACCTTTCTCCCTTTCTTCCTCTTGAATTAGCTGGCCTTTCGGTTTAACTGCATCGTCTATTTTAGCGGTTTTCTCATATTTCTTTGCCTCTTTTTCTTTAACAAATTGCATATTATCAGAGATACTCACTTCCTGTGCTGAGGTAGCTAATTTATCAGATACCTCCCCACCATCTGATGAATCAAGGGACGACAAAGCATTTTTATGTGCAACAATAAGTTTCATAAAATCAGTCCCTGAGTTGAGCAAGCCATTATACTTTCCACTTTGAGTGATTTTCCCATCTTTCATGACCTATCAACAATGATGTGCAACATGAGCAGGTATATACATATATACAAGTGCTTGAGATAAAAAAAAATTAGGCTAAAATGCAGAAAATACCCATGAGCTTTGGTTGTCTGAAAAACTCCATGAACTTTGAAAAATGGAAAAAGACCCTGAACTTTTGAATTTGTGAAAATAACCCATTTTCCGAAGATTTTTATTCAAAAAACAAGTTTCTTTGTAATTTTATCATTATCATTACATTTCAAAAATAGGTTTTCTGCATTTTAGTAAAAAATTTATTGAATTCTCTTGGAATGGATGAGGATTGAGTTTTGAGAATGGCTCACCAAGATAAGGTCAGCAGCAGGTAAGAACTCTACTTGATGAGTGACATAAATAACTGTCTTTGAACTTAAAAGGCCCAATATACATTCCTGAAATGTAAGCCAACATCAATTGAAGAGCTCATATACAAACATACTTTGCAGCATACCATATAAATTACAAAATAGCCAGATTTATATTGCATTTAATGAGAAGAATTATCAAAATGAATAACCTTAAAGAGGTGAGATCCTGTGTGAGAATCCACAGCACTAAAAGGATCATCAAGAAGATAAATATCGGCATCATTGTAAAGAGCGCGAGCAAGTTGTATTCTTTGCTTCTGTCCACCACTCAAATTGATTCCCCTCTCTCCTATAATTGTCTGATCACCATATGGCAAAATCTCCAAATCCTTCTTCAGAGAGCATGCCTCAAGAACCATCTCATACCTTTCTCTATCCATCTCTTGACCAAATAATATATTATCATCTATCTTGCCACTTTGTATCCATGTAGACTGAGAAACAAAGGCCTTTCTTCCACACACTCTTAAAGTTCCTGATATCTTTGGCACTTCTCCTAGAATACAAGATAACAAACTAGACTTTCCTGAGCCAACAGTACCACATATAGCTACTCTCATCCCATGAGAGATTGTGAGATTTATATTTTCCAATGTTGCACTTGTGGAAGACGAAAAATCCCAAGAGAAATTTCCATCAACTATTTCGATTGCAGTATTTGAACTGCCCCAGGGAAGCTTCTCTACGATATCAGGCTGCAAATCTTCGAGACGAAGAAATGATGCAATCCTATCAAGAGAGACCTTAGTCTGCGATATCATTGACAATGTCTCTGGAAGATCTTGAATGGGCCTTTGAAGTATATGGAATGTTTCAAGCGCAGATAAGATCTTTCCGGAATCAAGAGGGACACCTATTAGCACACAAGTACCAAAAGTAACCACAGACACAAATGTAGGTGCAACATAAAGCACAAATACTGTCATGGCATAACTATATACATATTTCCTTAACCACACTTGCTCAGTCCTCCTCAACTTGAAAATCTTCGACAGAAACTTCATTTCCCATCCCTGAAGTTTGAGAATTCTCATGTTCCTTAAAATCTCTGATGTGGCCTTCATCCTTTTGTCCTTTGACTCCATCAACTTGTCTTGAAACTTGTCTTGCAATGATCCTAAGGGAAGATTTGTCACAATTACAATAACAGTTGCAACAAAAGCAGCAATTGAAGCCAACCCAAGACTATTATACAAAATCAGCAAGGCCAATGCTACTTGCAGAATTACCACCCACAGATCATGCATGCTCTGACTGAATTCGCCGATTCTTTCGGCATCAACAGCCATTAAATTGACTATTTCGCCACTAGTGTGGCGCTGCTTTGACTCACACGAAAGGGTCAAAGCTTTATCATATATGAATGTCACAAGCAGCGCTCGGATCCTAATTCCAACTTGCTCCAATCTAAATGACCACTGCCTCTTTGACAAGCTCTCTATAAGCTTAGCAACAAAAAATGAAGCCACCAAAACATAACCCTCATTCTTAAATTTTTGTTGTCCATTGAGGTATTGAACAAAAGTTTGAATAAGAAATGGACCAACATAAGAAGACAGTGTGTTTAAAACTGCAAAAATAGATGTTATAAGAATCTCTTTCCATGCTAACACTATTATTGACTTAGCTAATTTAGGTGTGGTCACTCTTTGCATCACACCACACTCAGCCTCAAGCTTATTTCGGAAAGTGGGAGAAGCTTCAACTACACTGTCTACACTAGCTAGCTGTGGAACATCCTCAAGCTCTAAAGTTTTGTTACTGCCAGAAGCTATCAGAGGACCCACCCAAGAGAAGCTAATAATGCTGAAAATTCCAGCCTTAGAGTAAGGGGTAACAATCTCTGAGCCCCTAAATGTGGACACCTCTCCCTGTGGGGATTCGAATACGGGTTCTTCATTTTGTGGGAGACTAGCCCTTTCTGTCAGACCCGACACCTGTTGGTTCAAAAGAGGTTCTTTAAGAATGTTATATTCTCCCTCATCTTTTAAGAAAAACCCCTCATAACAGAATAACAAACCCACAACATCAGAAACCAAGGATTGAATTGGCAAGGAAACGTGGTTTTCGCAGAGAATAATGTCCAGTACAAAGGTATTCCAGGAAATAAGGAGATAGAAAGCACACCAAGCTCTTAAGAAGAACCGGAATCTTCTCTCTCCTGCATGAAAGTAAGAACAAACAACACCCCAAATGGCTGTTTTAAGAGCTGAGTTCAAAAGGGTCACAAGATTTTCATATGACCAATCATTCTTATACCAATACAAGTGACTGAATAGACAGATGGTAATATTGAAAGCAGAAAAACCCAAAGCACAGAAGAAAGCTTTTGTACACAGAAAGCTCTTGAATTTCGCTTTGGAATTGGAACCATCTTTAGCAGCCACAAAGAATTTATTCCACACCCATGAGACTGAAAAGACCACTAATAAAACAAGAAGGAGAGCAACAGAAAGCAAGTGTAAGAAAATAGGCTCTAAGGGAAGACCATTGATATTGAATGACATCGCTTAATTACTTTATTGATATCTGAATTTTGCGTCAACTATATAGAGAGAGAATTGAGGGTTCAATGGTTAAGGTTCGATTTTAAGATTCAGAACAAAAGGTTTCAGCTTTAGGAAGATGAAAATTTGGGGCAGAAGGGATTAAGTGAAGTATAGAGTAGAGCCAAGTAAGAAAACGAAAGTCACAGGAAGTTGCATGAAGGGAACACAAAATCATCCTCAATTTTCCGGGAAATGAGTGAGCTCTTGAACAGAGGAGTATCTTGAGACTCTGTTTTTTTTTTTTCTTTAAAGGAATAAATTTATATTTGTTATAAAGTTTAATAATAAAAATAATACCCGATGATAAAAAAAGCTTTTACATAAAAAAATTATGCTGAAGACAGAAAATAAAAAAAAATTATATGAATAATGATACAAGAGAAAAATATATAAATAAAGTTTGTAGTTAAAAAATTTTATAACAATATTATAAAAAAATTATAACAAAATATGTGAAATCTTATTTGAAAATTTGTATCTATAAAATATAAATAATTATTTTAGATACGATAATTTAGTAATAATAATCAATTGCAGAAAAGTTAATTTTATTATGTCGTCAACTTTTCTTTTCCTTCCACATATTTAGCATGCTGTGATGTTACTTGCGCCTTAAACTATACCAACCAGTTTCAAGATAAGTCAAGACATAAGTCAAACAGAAAATAATTAAAAATTATGCATATTTTTGTCAACAAAGAATTCTAATTATGATCTTTTAGAGTAAATAATATAACCTAAGATTTAAAGAAACTAATGAAGTAACCCACTAATATAGTAGAAGATTTTTAAACAAATAAAACTAGCGTTTTGTTGTCTTTCTAAAAGGTATCCAAACATAAAAATGGTTTCTTTGTTGAAGAAAAACTCGTTTCTTTGTTGAAGGAAAACTCACTTTTTGTTTATATATAAGTTTATAAATGAGAAGATTTTCTTAGTGCATGAATTTTGGGTTGAAAGTTGCACATAATATTTTAAATAAAAAGCAAAGCGACTAGCTAAAAGTAAGAAAGCACCTAAGAACTGACTTGTCAACCAAGCATTCCATTTTCTTTTAGAGTAAACCAATAATTTGGTTATTGAAAGATTATGAAGTTGACAACTCGATCCTGAAAAAATAAAATATATAATTCAATTCATGAAAAATTCAAATGATATATTCTTTAATCCAAGAAAAAGATTACAAAGTATACTATTTAAATCTTTTAAAAATTAACTGTATTTTTAATATTTGTCAACTTGGTATATTTCAACACCAAATTGTTAGTTTTCTATATTTTTTTATTGGTCAGACATATTTTGTGTATTTAATCCTAAGTGTTGTAATAAAATACAAAGAATAGTTATGTGTACAATTGCATACAATTACGAAGTGACATAATTTTCATTTTTTAAGTAATTTAATAATGAGAAATAATAAAAAGAAAAACAATGTTTTTAACAAATTAAAACTGTGTATAGAGCCATATCACTAGTAGCATGCAATGCTCAAGATTTTTTTTTAATCCAACATGGAATGTTCAAGTTGCACCATAGAGTAACCCATTTATTTATCATACCTGAAATTCCAAGATAACTAACAACCAGAGTAGGCCTTATTCACAACAAAACTATCAGATACATACAAGCAACACCATCACAGACACACCATTACACAGACAACAAAAACAAACTCTTTGACATTCAACACAGAAAAGAAAGTATACTATCTCCGAATTTTACCACTCTAACTTGAAGAAATCTATTATATACAGTTATACATATGTATATCAATCTTGAGCGACAACTATCAATTGTTTTCCGAAATTGCGTCCACTGTAAAGGCCAATCAAAGCTGCAGGGCCATTCTCAAGGCCTTCTACTATATCTTCCACATACACTATCTTCCCTTGTTTGATAAGAGGAATAATAAACTCCAAGAATTTGGGATAGAGGTGATAGTGATCAGATACACTAAATCCGTGCATACGGATCCTCTTGAAGATGAGTTGTGCCAAATTTGTTATGCCATCAGGTTGATCAGGAATATTATACTGTGACACCATTCCACACACTGCTATTCGACCATGGATTCTCATATTTAAGAGTACTGCATCCAATGTTTTTCCACCAACATTCTCAAAGTAAATGTCAATGCCTTCTGGAAAGTACCTGATTTTTAAATTTAGTTCTGTGAGCTCTGAAAATTGGGGCAGCAGTAGTTTGAAATGCGTTAACATGAAACTGTCAAATACTGGCCAATATATCCTCTGAATTTGACTTTTAGGTCATTTTCTATATTTAAGTGATCTACGTACAAGTGATGATTTACCCAACTAACAATCATAGTCATCTGTACTTTTTATGCTTTTACACAATAACTCACTCGCTAGCTAGTTAATGGGAAAAATCATTTTACACATTAACCCCAAAGCAAGTTAATGTTAAAAAAACCCTCAAACAAATTGCAAAAAGTTCAGAGAACTAAAAATTCAGAAGATCTACTCTCTAAATACTGACCTTTTTAATGCTGCATATAAGTCAGGCTCTTCCTTGTAGTTAAAAGCTTCGTCAAATCCTAATTTTTTCTTCAATAGATCCACCTATTTGTAAAATATAACAGAATTCAGATACAAGGTAAAATGGGGCTGGACAAGGTGCAAACCATATTCTAGGTAGATAAAATGAAATACTAACCCTTCACATGTACACATATATCCCATTTCGTTCTATACAAAATCCCAATAAAATTCCTAAAAGCGTGCGCTATATATAGATACTTCAGAACTCTCACTGACAGGGGATTTCAGTTTCCAAACTAATAAAAGGAAGCATTTATATTACCTTGTCTTTACTTCCTGCACTTCCCACAACATAACAACCTTCTAGTTTTGCAAATTGGCCAACAAGTTGACCAACTGCACCAGCTGCAGCAGACACAAAAACTCTATCTCCTTTCTTGGGACTTCCTATTTCATAGAATCCAGCATACGCAGTCATTCCTAGCATACCTGTATTGGTAAAAGCAAAACGAGATCATCCATTGTTGAGGAAGAAGAAATAACAAGTACATGTATACATTCATAAATACATGCATAACTGAAATTCCTCCGTATATACCTAGAATTCCACTATAATAAGAAAGTGGGACATCTGTGTGTTCAATTTTGAAATCTATCAGAGTTTTGGAGACCAGGCTGTACTCTTCCCATCGGCCAATTCCCCAAACTAAATCACCTTTCTTATAATCAGAGTGTCCGGATTCAACAACTTTTGCGACACCATATCCATATATTGGCTGCATTTATATATCAAAACAACTGTTGATTAGTAGCTACATATATACAACAACAACAACAACAATCAAAGCCTCTTCCCACTAGGACGATTTGGTTATATGGATTAACTAATGCCCAATGTATTTTGTCTTTTTGTTAATAATTAAATCTTTTCAAATAATAGATGCATATACATATATATAATATACCACCTTGTTGGAAATAAAGAAAGTCATTGATAGAATTGTTATAAGAAGCATCTAGTTCTCAAAATCACACAACCCCTAAAAGACGTGTCATGTAATTCTAACCTTGTTTAAGAGGACAGATGAACAAGGCAGGAGACACACTCCACATCTATACCTTACACAGACGATATCATATACATATCTACTTTGATGTAATTTAATACATAAGAAGAATTTCTTTCAATTTTAGTCCCTTTTAATCTTTCTAATTGTTTTTTTCATAATATATAGTGGTTGGAACACCTAGCTAGAAGTACTAGAAGCAGTAAACCAATCTCGTAGAGTCTAAACTTTGAAGTCTATATGCCTTTAAACAAACAGCAGTATATTCAGATTAACTGAAAAACAAAGTGGTGTCAGATTTATCCAGTACTAAAACAAAGAAGTTAAATTTTCAACATGAATAATCTGTGTAATAGATAGAGAAACTAAGAGAGAGACTTACAGAACCAAGAGGATAAGATCCAAATCGGGAAACAGCTTTCTCGTTCATCATAATTCGCATGTAGGGATCGCAAGATAAGTAGAGATTCTTCAATAGGATTTGATCAGAACCTTCCGGAACCTTTAATTCGATACTTCTTTCGATGATTTCGAAATCGGATTCTTTGGGAACACCATTGACGTAGTTCCTTAAAACAACTTGCTTGTTCTTCATCTTCACTGCTTCTTCTGTCATTTTCTTCTCTTAGAATTCTCTTCCCAAACCCTAATTTCAGTGTGTGATTTTGTTTAGCGTGTCTCATTGAATGAATAAAATTGTGAATATAAAGGGAAGCCAAAGTGTGGAAGAACTGAAGACAACAGTGAGGAGAAGTAGAAGTCGTTTGCGAACAATGAAATGATGCAAATAAATGTCAGCCATGACGCTTTTAGCGGGACGAATGCAAATAACTTTATTAAAAAAATTGAAATGATGGACTATTGAAAAAAAATAAAGGTCAAACTTCAAAAACCTATTTTGGTCTCTAATATTTTGTTGTTGGTTACAATTTTGTTTTGAAAGTTTTATAATTAATTTATAAAATATGGTCATATTGATCTCTCTCGTTTCAAATTCGAATATGATTTAATTAGAATTGCAAGTTAAATTTGATGAGTTCTTTCTTTGTTGAGCTACGGTCATCGTCAAACGACATCAAATTAAACATGAAATCAGAGTCGCAAATGGAGTTTTATGAATTTGGACATATTTCACTCTCGTTTTCAAGTTCGAATGCTATAAAATTAAAGTTACAAATTACTCTTGGCGAGTTCTTTCACTGACTAGTTAAATAACAATATAGAACTTTAATTGAAACTAAAAATAACTTATATTAATTTTACCAATTTAATTTTTTTTAACAAATTTCAACAAACCTATATCTTATGAGTGAAATCCGCCATGTTTTGTATAATAGCAGTTGTTTTAGCCATGGTTTTAACCGCCACCAAGGGCAAAAAAAATAAAAAATAAAAACTGCTGCTAACACCTTATGCTTTTTTGGTGACCTCCTCCATTTATTTATCATACCTGAAATCCCAAGAAAACCAACAACCAGCGTAGGCCTTATTCACTACAAATCAACAACGCTATCAGATACATACAAGCAACACCATCACACACACACACACAGACAAGCAAAGCAAACTTCTTGACATTCAACACAGATAGGGAAGTATACTATCTTCGAATTTTACATCTCTAACTAAGGTAAATCTATTATAAACACGTATGTATATCAATCTTGAGCAACAACTACCAACCGTTTTCCGAAATTGCGTCCACTGTAAAGGCCAATCAAAGCTGCAGGGCCATTCTCAAGGCCTTCTACTATATCTTCCACATACACTATCTTCTCTTGTTTGATAAGAGGAATAATAAACTCCAAGAATTTGGGATAGAGGTGATAGTGATCACCTACACCAAATCCATGCATACGGATCCTTTTGAATATGAGTTGAGCCAAATTTGTTATGCCGTCAAGTTGATCAGGAATATTATATTGTGATACCATTCCACACACTGCTATTCGACCATGGACTCTCATATTTAAGAGTACTGCATCCAATGTTTTGCCTCCAACATTCTCAAAGTAAATGTCAATGCCTTCTGGAAAGTACCTGATTTTTGTAAATTTGATTATCTATTAGCTCTCCAGTACGGGCAGAAGTAGTTTGGAATGCTATAACATGAAACTATCAAATACTGGCCAATATATCCTCTGAATTTGAATTTTAGTCATTTTCTGTATTTAAGTTATCTATGTTCAGTGTTGATTTATTCAACTAACAATCATAATCGTCTGTATTTTTTATGTTTTTACACAATAACTTACTTGCTAGTTAATGTGAAAAATCATTTTACACATTAACCACGTAGCAAGTTAACGTTAAAAAGCCTAAAAACAAATTGCGAAAAGTTCAGAGAACTCTAAATTCAGAAGATCTGCTCTCTAGATACTGACCTTTTTAATGCTGCATCTAGGTCAGGCTCTTCCTTGTAATTAAAAGCTTCATCAAATCCGAATTTGTTCTTCAATAGATCCACCTATTTGCAAAATAAAAGAGAATTCACATACAAGGTAAAATGGGGCTTGGACATGATGCAATCCATATTCTAGGTAGATAAAGAAATGAAATACTAATCCTTCACATATCTATATATCTCATTTCCTTCTATACAAAATCCCAACAAAATTCATAAAAGCATGTGCTATATATATAGATGCTTCAGAACTCTCACTGACAGGGGATTTCAGTTTCCAAACTAAAAAAAGGAAGCATTTACATTACCTTGTCTTGACTTCCTGCACTTCCCACAACATAACAACCTTCTAGTTTTGCAAATTGGCCAACAAGATGACCAACAGCACCAGCTGCAGCAGACACAAAAACTCTATCTCCTTTCTTTGGACTTCCTATTTCATAGAATCCAGCATACGCAGTCATTCCTAGCATACCTGTATTGGTAGAAGCAAAACAAGATCATTTATTGTTGAGGAAGAAGAAATAACAAGTACATGTATACATTCATAAATACATGCATAACTGAAATTCCTCAGTATATACCTAGAATTCCACTATAATAAGAAAGTGGGACATCTGTGTGTTCGATTTTGAAATCTATCTGAGTTTGGGAGACCAGGCTGTACTCTTCCCAATTGACAATTCCCCAAACTAAATCACCTTTCTTATAATCAGAGTGTCCGGATTCAACAACTTTTGCCACACCATATGCACATATTGGCTGCATTTATATATTAAAAGAACTGCTGATTAGTAGCTGCATATACACAACAACAATCAAAGCCTCTTCCCATTAGGAAGAGTCGGCTATATGAATGAAGTGTTATGTCTTCTTACATTTCTATGGTTAGATAATTACTAATTAAATCTTTCCTAATAACTATATGTATAATATACCACCTTGTTGGAACTTGGAAATTAAGAATGTCATTGATGGAATTGTTATAAGAAGCATAAGAGTTTCCAAAATCACACAACCCATAAAAGACATGTCATGTAATTCTAACCTTGTTTGTTAAGAGGACACATAAACAAGGCAGGAGACACACTCCACATCTATACCTCACACAGACGATATCATATACATATCTACTTTGATGTAATTTAATACATAAGAAGAATTTCTTTCAATTTTAGTCCCTTTTAATCTTTCTAATTTTTTTTGGGTCGAAGGGTCATTTTGGTCCTAAATGTATTCCCTAATGTTCATTTTGTTCCATTATATTTCAAAATGTTCAAATTAGTCCCAAACTATTGAATTTGGTCATATTTATCTCGTCTCTCATTTTAACTTCAAAGGACTTATTAAGAGAAACTCAGCTCTGAATTCGTCGCATTCGAATTTGAAATGAGAGAGATATGATCAACTTTGCTTGTTTGACCATGAAATGAACAGTTACTTTTAGAACCGATTTGACCTCGTTTGTTGACAACCTCAACTAAATAGAGAAAATACTCTTTGAGAACAATATGCAGCTCTAAACTCGTCAAGTTTAAACTTGAAACAAGCCATATTCAATAGTTTGGGACCAAAATGAAACATTTTGCCAATATTTAAGACAAATTTGAACTTTTTGAAACTTAATGGACCAAAATGAACATTAGGGCATACATTTAGGATCAAAATGACCCTTTAACTTTTTTTTTTTTTGGTATATAGTGGTTGGAACACCTAGAAGTACTAGCAGCAGTAAACCAATCTCGTAGAGTTTAAACTTGAAAGTTTCTATGCCTTTAAATAAACAGCAGTATATTCGGATTAAGGAAGTGGATCCTCTAAAGTGTGCACTTTATAAAGTGCAGAGAAAGAAGTGTGTTTCCCACTATTATTTTCCCTCTCTAAAATGTAATAAAATGCACAAAAATTAGACTCCAAAGGATGAGGTCCTCGGATTTACTGAAAAACGAATTGATGTCAGATTTATACAGTACTAAGTACAAAGAAATTAAATCTTCAATATGAATAATCTGAGTAATAGATAGAGAAATTAAGAGAGAGACTTACAGAACCCAGAGGATAAGATCCGAATCGCGAAACAGCTTTCTCGTTCATCATAAGTCGCATATAGGGATCACAGGATAAGTAGAGATTCTTCAACAGGATTTGATCGGAAGCTTCTGCAACTTTCAATTCGATGCTTCTTTCGATCAATTCGAAATCCGATTCTTTTGGAACACCATTGACGTAGTTCCTTAATACCACTTGCTTGTTCTTCCTCACTTCCGCCATTTTTTCTTCCTCTCACTTCTAAGTTCCAAGTTCTAGCTGGTAAGTAAGTTCAATCCTCACTCTCTCTTTCGAAATAAGTGATATATAAATGTATATGTTTCAGAATTTTCAAATTGGTCCTAAATATTGACAATTTTTTTCATTTTGGTCTCAACCTATTGAATATGGTCATATTTCTATAGTTTTAAATTCAAATATGACGATTCAGAGCTACGTATTGTTTTCAAATAATACTTTTCGTACTTAATTAGAGTCGTCAACAAACGATGTCAAATTGGTTTTGAAACTAGATCGATCGTTTCACGGTCAAACAAACAAAATTGACCATATCTCTTGTTTCAAGTTCGAAAACGAATTCGGAGCTACGAGTTACTCTTAACAATTCTTTTGAACTTGAAATGAGAGACGAAAGAAATATGACCAAATTCAATAGTTTGGGACCAAAATGAAACATTTTGCCAACATTTAGGACCAATTTGAACATTTAAAAACATAAAGGACCAAAATGAAACATTTTTCCAACATTTAGGACCAATTTGAACATTTAAAAACATAAAGGACCAAAATGAACATTAGAGCATACATTTTTTGCTTCAAGGTCAAACAAGCAAAATTGATTATATCTCTCTCGTTTCAAATTCGAATGAAACATGTTTGGAATTATGTGTTAACTCTTAAATAGTTTTTTTTTTCTTTCCCGTTGAGATCGATAACATGAGGTCAAATCGAGTATAGAAAATAGATTTGGGACCAATTTGATAGATTATGAAAAAAATATAGGACCAATCTGAAACAAATAAAACATATGAGACCAATTTGAAATCCATCTCATATTAACCAATTTGAGGTTATGGCCTATTATATGATTTATCTTCAAAAAATTGATATTCATTTGTCATATTATCTAAAAAAATTATAAAGAGTAAAATTATTACTTTGATGATTTAAAAAAAATTAAACTGATAAATTGAACTTTTAAAAATGATGAGAAATTACATTTTTTTTTTTTACTAGAGGGAGAAATTATATTTACCTACCAAGAATTATGTACTAAACTGTAATGTTCCTTTAATATATGAAGGGTAATAATTTATAATTTTGTTATGTAGTCAATTATTTTTGTTTCCCAGCTAGCATATATCTTCCAGTTTCAATTTTCCATCCCTTTACAAATTAAGCAGGAAGGCATTCGATGAGAGTCCATCTGTTGTTGACGTCATTGGTGATGTTGACAATGTCCAGCAAGAACATCTCCTGGAAGTGACTGACCCTTTTAGGGAGACCGTTGCACATTAGTGTTAACACATAGGCCAGAGATTGCCCCAAACTTGTCAAAAATGTTCCTGAATTGTTGAATAGACCTCAGGTCGGCTTTAGTAAACACAAGAATATCATCAGCGTAGATCAGGTGATTTATTGAAAGATCAGGTGATTTATTGAAAGAGCAGTTCGTGCCACCTTAATACGTTTTAGGTCCCCCATTATCTTGAGCTTTAATGAGGACACCAGAGAGCACATTCATACAGAGAATAAAAAGGTACGGGGAAAGAGGATCACCCTGCCTAAAACCTGCTTGGGGTTGGAAGTTCTTGGAATAGGCCCCGTTAATCTGTACATCAAATGAGACAGTTGTAACACATTGCATGATTATATGGATCCAGTGGAGCGGGAAACCCATTTCAATGAGGAGGGTATTGAGGAACTGCCAAGAGATCTTATCATATGCTTTTAAAAGATCGATCTTTATACCAGCACAGAAAAACTTCCCTTTCTTGTGTCTTCAGATATATCTGAGAATTTTATGGGCAATGAGAATATTATCCATGATGGATCTTCCTGTTGCAAAGGCATTCTGGAAAGGGGTGATAATATCCTTCGGGATGAACACTTATCAAATCAAACAAAAAAAAAATCTTTCAGTCGAGAAAATTCTATTCAAGATAGGATCACTCACTAAATATGAACACACCTCTCAACAAGAATTCAAATATGAATTTACTATATTGTGAGAAATTAGTTTATTTTACTAAATCTAACCTTGTTGGGAAATCTTATCTCTAAATAATAAATACATAACATACAAATTTGGTAATTAGAACTCGAGCACGCAAACGTTCAGCATATCCAATTTGATTTAGTTCATTTAATAATCTGGAATTAAGAATTTATCTTCTCATAAGTATAGTATTAAAATAACACATTGGACTATTTTGTTAATCAGTAGTTACAAATTTTTTGGAATAATATTCAAATACTTTTCAAACTTAAAAAGAATATAAAATTTTAATTAAAATAAAGCTTAAATGTTCTAAAAACCATATCATATGAGTGTAGCTACTAGCTAGCCCGCCAATAGTTTTATTTTGTATAACCGCAACTGTTTTAGCGATGGTTTAAACTGTCACTATGTGCACAAAAGCTGCTGTTAAAAATACTTCCTTTTTTGTAAATGACCTCTGTTTATTTTTTATACATGAAATTTGAAGATAACTAACATTCAGCAGCACCATCAAACACAGACAAGAAAAGCAGACTTCTGTATGTAATGTCTCTATTTCAATATAAACAAGGGAAAATTACATAAAAGGGTCGTGTGGTTTGGCCCATTTTCAAATAGGGTCCTGTGGTTTAAAAAGTGTCAAATAGGGGACATGTGGTTTGCTCCGTTAACAAAAAGGGTCCTGAGTTACATTTCCATCCAAAATTTAACAGAAACTTTGGCTAAAATATTATTTTAAGACCCTAATTATTAAACTTTATGCGTTTGACTCCTTACTTAATGAGAGAAGGACTTTGACACAAAAAAATAAAAAGTTTCATAGTAATAAATGAAATTTCACCATTAAGTTTAGTTTCTCTTGCAACTTAAATTATAGTTCACTCCCCAACAAGATTTCTTTTCTACACTTAAGTCCTTTTCTTATTATAACAGGATCAAAGCGTAAGAAAAATAAACAAATTAAATTTTTTATCAATTTTACCCAAACAAAAAAAAAAATCCAGCCACCTCTGAACAACTTATAGAAGATCCTTCCTTAAGGTCTTGCTTACCCACTTTTTTATTTAACAGGGACCAAGCTGAAAATTTCATAAAACAGGATGGACCAAAAATATAATATGCGCTAAAAGGCTTTCATCTTCTTCCTCTCCACCCGACTCCCACCCAAACGACCCATCAATCGCACACGTCGGATAATTCCATTGTCGGCGTCGTTTTCAACAACCACAACGCCGATAAGGATCGTGTCAACGAGAGGAAGAGATCTATGGTCTCAAATTTTCGAAAGGCATCCAAAATGAAAACGATTCAAGATCGTGAAAGTTTCGAAAACATAACCAAGTTCCATACTTGAATCAAATGGAGTTTTTACAAATTTCTTGTCACAAAAATGATCCCCAGGATGCGAAATGAAAATCCATGAACTCATTCATCAAAAACGAAATCAAAGAAGCCGATTCAAAGCCTCAAAAAGTTTCCGAAGAACACGGTTCATGGCTTGTCGGCGTCGGCAAATATGGAGTTCATAAATCGCATTTCTATCAAGATTTTAGTGCAAATATGAATCAAAAATTCTAACTAACATATTTCACAAATCAAATGCGAAATTTTACTCCCAAACCAAAAAAAAAAACAAACCCAGTATCATCCTCTCCTTCTTCAAATCTTCTTCCCTCTTCTTTCTTCAAGAATACCAAACCCATTTTCACTTCATTCTTCTTTCTTCTAACTTCTTCTTTCCCTCTGAATCAGAAACCATAGCTACCAAACGTTCTTTTTTCCCTTCGTTTTCTCAAGAATACCAAACCCTGGGTTTGTTTGTTTTTTTTTCTAGTAAAATTGATAAAAATTTCAATTTATTTATTTTTCTTATACTTTGATCCTATTATGATAAGAAAATGACTTAAATGTAAAAAAAAATCTTGCTGGGGAGTGAACTATAATTTAAGGTGTAAGAGAAACTAAACTCAAGGGTAAAATTTCATTTATTACCATGAAACTTTTCATTTTTTGTGTCAAAGTCCTTCTCTCATCAAATAGGGAGTCAAACGCATAAAGTTTAATAATTAGGGTTTTAAAATAATATTTTAGCCAAAATTTCCGTTAAATTTTGGACGTAAATGTAACTCAGGACCCTTTTTGTTAACGGAGCAAACCACAGGCCCTCTATTTGACACTTTTTAAACCACAGAACCCTATCTGAAAATGGGTCAAACCACATGACCCTTTTCTGTAATTTACCCTTTAAACAAAACTATCATATATACAAGAAGCACCATTAAACACAGACAAGAAAAGCAGACTTCTGAACTTTCAACACAAAGGAAAATATATACAAGTGAATCACCTAACTTATAGCAACAGATAGAACTATATAATATAGATATATAGAGATAAAGCACAGATTCAGAACCATATTTGAAGAAATACCCTCAATTGATGCCTAGTGAAATTATGCCAGGCCTATATACGAGAAAACATATAAATTTGGTCTTCAAAATATACATGAACTAACATCTTAATTTCGGAAAGTTTAATTTATACTCTTTAATCTTTGAAAATTGTGGAACCAATACATTTTGATCATTTTGTTGCTTCAAGTCAGTCCCTAAAAAAGGTGGAACCAATACATTTTGATCATTTTGTTGCTTCAAGTTAGTCCCTAAAAAAGGAATTTAAGGGATTATGATGTATTACTTCCACGTCTTTCAAAGGAAAACATGTGTAAACTAAATTTTCATAAATTGAGTTGTTTATCCGTTCATCTTTCAGAGACCAAATTGTATGTTTATGATAAAATCCAAGACAGTAAAATAAACAAACCACAAGTGCAGAATCTGAACACTTGGAAATAGGGACTAAACTGTATATATATTCAATCTGTACTTTTACACATGATGAAGGAAGTATTTATAAGAATACTCCTTGACAGTTTCTACAAAGCATCAGTTACAACATAATACGTGGATCTCTAAACTGTAGACATCTAAACTACATAATACCTGGACATCCAAACTGCATGCTACGTGTACATTACAGCCTACATATATCATACTAGAGGCTTTGCGTGCCCGTTATGTAAAATAAATGAGGGACTAAATCGTTAACACAGTAAAAAAGAAGAGATCAAATAATAATTTTCCTCTTATTATTAATTTTGTACTATAGTTTTAATATGTGGACGACCAGAAAGGGATAGAATCATATAATATAAGATATATAATATAATATATATAATAATAAAACAAGACTACAATAACTGCTTCACTAAAACATATACTTAGATGTTATCCCCAGCAACTGCAATATTGACATATTGGGCTGATCTTCATCAGTTTTGGGCCTCTTTCTGCGAGAATAAGTTATCATGGGCCACTTCTTCTTGTTCAGTAACATATCAGTTTACTATATATATACATACATTATCACTCACGAGCAACCACCACCAACTGTTTTCCAAAATTGCGTCCACTATAAAGGCCAACCAAAGCTGGAGGGGCATTCTCAAGGCCTTCTGCTACATCTTCCACATACACTATCTTCCCTTGTCTGATATGAGGAAGAATAAACTCTAAGAATTTGGGATAGAAGTGATAGTGATCACCTACACTAAATCCATGCATACGGATTCTCTTGAATATGAGTTGTGCCAGATTTGTTACGCCTTCAAGTTGATCGGGAATGTTGTATTGTGAGACCATTCCACACACTGGTATGCGTCCATGGGCTCTCATATTCAGGAGTACCGCATCCAGTGTTTTGCCTCCAACATTCTCAAAGTAAATATCAATCCCTTCTGGAAAGTACCTAATAAGTAAACACATATATCTATTAGCTTCTAGAGTGCATACTGTGGTAATATATATAGGATCAGTAGTTCGAAGTCCTAGATATTATAGCATGAACCTTTTTAGAGCTGCATCCAGATCAGTCTCTTCCTTGTAGTTAAAAGCTTCGTCGAATCCTAGTTTGTTCTTCAATAGATCCACCTAATTGTAAAACAAAAGAGACTTCAAGTACATGGTGAACAAAAAAAGCCAGGAAAATAAAAAAAGATTCTGGCCTCGAGCAAAATGGGGCTAGGAAACCATATTCTAGGTGGATCAAGAGATGGAATACTAAGCCTTCACATGCATATATATTTCATTTCCTTCTATACACAATCCCAACAAAATTCCAAAAACTTTTTGCTAAACTATATAGATGCTTCAGAATTACCACTGACAGGGGATTTCAATTTTCAAACTAATTAGCTAACAAATAGAAGCATATATGTATACCTTATCTTTACTTCCTGCACTTCCCACAACATAACAACCTGATAGTTTTGCAAATTGTCCAACAAGTTGACCAACAGCACCAGCTGCAGCAGAGATAAACACTTTATCTCCTTTCTTGGGAGTTCCTATTTCATAGAAACCTGCATATGCAGTCATTCCTGGCATACCTGTGATGGAAAAAACATAAAATCAGATAATCAATCGTTGAGAGAGAAGAAATAACAAGTACAGAAATACATTCATACATAACTGAAATTCTTCAGTTTATACCTAGAATTCCAGTATAATAAGAAAGTGGCACATCTGTGTGCTCAATTTTGAAACGTATTTGTGTTGGGGAGGCCAGGCTGTACTCTTCCCATCCAACAAATCCCCAAACTAAATCACCTTGCTTATAATCAGAGTGTCCGGATTCAACAACTTTCGCCACACCATATCCAATTATTGGCTGCAGTTATATATCAAAACAACTGTTGATTAGTGGCTGCAAATGCATATATATATATATATGAGTGTGTGTGTGTGTGTATTACCTAGGTGGAAATTAAGTATGTCATTGATGGAATTGTTAAAAGAAGCATCAGAGTTTCCAAAATCACATAACTCCTAAAAGATATGTCATGTCAATTATGACCTTGTTTGTTAAGAAGACACATTCAGGCTGAATAATCCCTAGTTTTTCAATCATTCCATTATTCCATGAAGCCACAAATTTGTAGTTTTATTACTTCTTTATTTTGTTCTTAAAATCGTGTTTTCCTTTTGTCAAAAATCTCATTAAGATCTTAAAAAGTTCAGATCAAAATCAAATTTCATTTTAATAGCTCTCTTTGCTCTTCAGTCTTCACACTCCCCTATGTGATGATATTTGAGTGATTTAACTAAATTACTTCTTTTGTTACTTAAATGTCATTTATGCTTATATGATTTTTTAAATGTCTAGTTATTTGATTTGTATTTGTTTATGTATTGGGCTCCAGTACCAGAGTTTAATATAATATAAACAGAGATTGAGAGCATTTAAAATAATATAAACGAGGCAGGAGACACACTCCACATCTATTCCTCACACAGGTGCTATCATATTATAAGTTATGATGTGATTATTTAATACATAAGAATAATTTATTTCAACTTTAGCCCCTTTTAATCTTTTTAATTCTCTTAACATAATATATAGTGGTTGAAACACCTAGAAGCAAGGTAATCAAGATCGGGATCTTGCTAAGGATCGGAAGGGGCACAGGATAGATTGAATCGGAAGATTGGATCGAGGATTGGAAGATCCTAGTTTTTTTTTTTAAATAATATATGTAATAACATTAATTTTTTAGTAATACTAAAACAAATCTCTACTATTTGATCCCTGAATTTATACCGTGTTAATTAATCAGTCCTTGAATAATTACAATTGTCAACGACTTGATCTTTGGGTCAAATTTAGGGACCAAATAGTATAAGTTTAATACAAATTCAAGGAACAAAAAGTATAAAGTTAATTAAAATTCAGGGACCAAATAATATTAATTAAGTATAAATTTAGGGACCAAATAGTTGATAATTGAAATATTTCAGGGATCAACTCATGTATTTTGATTATTCAGGGCTGATTAGTTGACTCGGTGTAAATTCAGGGACCAAACAGTATGTTTTCTCTTAAAAAAAACTGTTAAAATGAAAAAAAAATGAAAGAAACTCAAAATCTCACTAAGATATCAGTTGTGCAATGGGACAAGGTAGACCTTATCAACTCCATCTTATCTAAGATCTCGATCTTGATTAATAAGTTTAGAAACCAGTAAACTAGTCTCGTAGAGTATAAACTTTAAATTTAAAGTATGCCATTGGAAAAATTAGCAGCATATTCGGATTAATTAAAGAACGAAGTGATGTCAGAACTATCCAGTACTAAAACAAAGAAATCAAAGTAATAGATAAAGAAATTAAGTGAGAGAGAGACTCACAGAACCCAGGGGATATGGATCGAATGGCGGATTAGGTTTCTGGTTCATCTTGAGTCGCATGTAGGGATCACAGGATAAGTAGAGATTCTTCAACAGGATTTGATCGGAACCTTCTGGAACCTTCAATTCGATGCTTCTTTCGATCAATTCGAAGTCCGATTCTTTGGGAAAACCAGTGACGTAATTCCGTAGAACCACTTGCTTGTTCTTCCTTATCGTTTCCGCCATTTTTTTTTGCTCTCAGTCTCTCACTTGTAGTTGTAAGTTGTAACTTCACACTCTCTATACGCTTCTAGAGTCTCTCTCGCGAAATAGATTATTCTAAATCTCACTTTGGTCTCTAATCTTTATCCTAAATTTTGTTTTGGTCTTTAGTATTTTTTTGTGTTCCGTTTTGGTCCTTAATGTTTCTCAAAAGTTCTGTTTTGGTCTCTAACTATTGAATATGATCATATTTTTCTTGTTTCAAGTCTGAGTACAATGAAATCGGAGTTATGAGTTATATTTGATGAGTTTTTTCTTTATTTAGTTAAGACTTTCGCCAAATAAAGTCAAATCGAGCTTGAAATTAATACCGAAAGTGGACTGCTCATTTAATGAAGTTAGTTATATTTCTCTCATTTTAAATTTGACTGTGACGAAATCAGAGTTACAAGTTACTCTTGTCGAATTCTTTTTTTTTTTTAGTTTGGGTTGTTGGTAAACGAGGTCAAATAGCACTTCGAAAGTTGGTATTGGTGTTTTGACCAAACTCACTTTTAGAGTATTATTTGACCTCGCTTGCCAATAACTCCAACTAAACAAAGAAAGAAATTGTCAAGAGTAACTTGTAACTCCAATTTTGTTGCATTCGAATTTGAAACGAGAGAGATATGACCAACTTTATGAATCAAACGACTCACTTATAACTCAATTTCATGTTTGATTTGACTTTGTTTGTCAATAGATTCAACTAGAAAAGAAAGAACTCGTCGTAAGTAACCCATAGATTCAATTTTGTCACATTCAAACTTGTAACAAGAAAGACACAATATCATTCATTAGACAAGGGCCGATTGTGGACCTTATTAAGGATCAAAACGAAATTGTTGGAAAACTTTATGGACCAAAAACAAACAGAAAAAATATTAGGAATCAAACCAATAAAGTTGATCATATCTCTAATTTTAAGTCTGATTGTGACAAATTCAAAGTTATATTAATCTTGTCAATTAATGTTGATTACAAATAAAATAAAAATAGAGGCATAATTATAAAAATTAATATACATTATAAGAAGCAACAAACTAATTAAATAACATATATATCTTATATTATATGGCTCCACCCTTTTCTGGTTGTCCACATTTTAAAACTATAGTACAAAATTAATAATAAGAGGAAAATTATTATTTGATTCCTTCTTTTTTACTGTGTTAACGATTTAGTCCCTCATTTATTTTACATACATACGGGCACGCAAAGCCTCTAGTACATATATATCACTCAGGAGCGACTACCACCACTTGTTTTCCAACATTGCATCCAGTATAAAGGCCAACAAAAGCTGAAGGGGCATTTTCAAGTCCTTGGGCTATATCTTCCACATATACAATCTTGCCTTGTTTGATAAGAGGAAGAATAAACTCCAAGAATTTGTAATATAGATGATAGTGATCAAATACATGAAATCCATGCATACATATCCTCTTGAATATGAGATGTGCCAAATTTGTCACTCCTTCCAGTTTTTCAGGAATATTGTATTGTGACACCATTCCACACACTGGTATGCGTCCTTTGATATTCATATTTGGGAGTACTGCATCCAATGTTTTGCCTCCAACATTCTCAAAGTAAATGTCAATTCCTTCTGGAAAATACCTAATTTGTGAATTTAATTCTATTAGATCTCTTATTTCATGTCAAACAAGTAAAATTGATTATATCTCTTGTGTTTCAAATTCAAAAGCGACGAATTTAGAGTTACGAGTTATTCTTAACATGTCCTTTGAATATGAAATGAGAGTCATCAAATTCAATAGTTTGAGACCAAAATGAAATATTTTGCCAACATTGAGGACTAATTTGAACATTATAAAATATAAAGGACCAATATGAACATTAGAGCATACATTTAGGACTAAAATGACCCTTTGACCATGTCATTTTATGGTACTTCTCAATAATTCTAAATCATGTGTAACATGGAACTCTCAAATAATATACTAACCTTTTTAATGCTGCATCTAGGTCTCTCTCTTCCTTGTAGTTAAAAGCTTCATCAAATCCTAGTTTGTTCTTCAATAGGTCCACCTATTTATTGAACAAAAGAGAATTCAATTACAAGGTGCATGAACAAACAAAAGCCAGGAAGAAAAAACAAAAGATTCTAGCCTTGTGTTAGCCAATAGCCCTCTGGCCTCTGTCCTCTGTCCTCTCCAAGTAAAATTGAAGAGAATTCAAGTAAAAGGCAAATTGGGGATTGGAATTAAACCATATACTCTTGCTAGGTGGATCAAGAAATGAATTACTAACATTTCACATCTATATTATTATATTTGATTTTTGGAACTATTGATCATTAGTCTTCTCTAAAACCATATATTAAAGTAAGATATGACATAAAAATATTAAAAATAAAAAAATAGTTGTACATATATCTCACAAAATACTTTCTATACCTAAAAGTGAAATTCAAACCCTCATCACTTAATCAATGAACCAAATGAAAAAGACTAGAATATTTATGTAAAGTCACTTGTACATATATCTCAATCTTAACCATATTCCCAAAAAGGTGTGCTATATATATATATAACAGAAATACTTTGGAACTCTCACTCACAAGGGATTTCAATCTCCAAACTAACAAAAGGAAGTATTTACATTACCTTTTCTTGACTGCCTGCACTTCCCACAACATAACAACCAAATAGTTTTGCAAATTGGCCTACAAGTTGACCAACAGCACCAGCTGCAGCAGATACAAACACTTTATCTCCTTTCTTGGGATTTCCTATTTCATAAAATCCAGCATATGCAGTCAATCCTGGCATACCTGTGATGATGTAAAAAGAAAACAAAACAAAACCAAACTAGACATGTCAATTGTTGAACAAGATACATACATATATAAGTATATAACTTATATTCTCTGTTTTATGATTAGCCATATAAAAATATATAGTTCATATACAATTTTATAATAATATACCTAGAATTCCTGTGTAATAAGAAAGTGGGACATCAGTGTGCTCGATTTTGAAGTGTATTTGAGTTGGAGAAATGAGGCTGTACTCTTCCCATGGAGTCATCCCCCAAATTAAATCACCTTTCTTATAATCAGAGTGTCCAGATTCAACAACTCTGCCCACACTATATCCATATATTGGCTGCAATTATACGTAGATATCAAAACAACTATTGGTTAGTACTTAGTATAGAGCTGCATTATGCATTATATACATAAGAATTAAATATATAAAATAATCCTTAAAAATGTATAATTTAATAACTCATCAATCACTTAAAGTTTACTCTACAGTACTCTTTAATACCAATAAATCATGAAAGTAATGCATTTTAATCATTTTGTGCATACAAGTCTGTTCATAAGAGATGAGTTTAAGATACTACATATTATATATTCTCTCCTGCCACACCATCTCGATTTTTAAAAATTAAATTATCATTTTTTATATTTTTTAATATTAATTTGTATGTTTACAATATATATATATATATATATATATACATAAGCATGTCGTTCATGAAAATAAAATAGAACAATGATACTGAGAGCTTGAATGTTGGAATACCCATACTCCTAACTATCATATTTGTTTCTGGCCAAAAAAAAAAAATATCATATTTGTCTTTTACCGTACAAATCTAAACACTCTAATGAAAGATATATAGGTCAAAGTGTATTGTCGGTTAAGCATTTTTGCTATGTTCTCAATTCGGTCCTATAATTCATTTTGTTGTACATTTGATTCTATATTTCTTTGTTAGATGAAAAATTGATACGATATAGTCTCATATTTCTTTTGTTGTGGATTTAGTTTTATATTTTTTGTAAAAAATTTCACAGTGAGTCTTATAATGTATAACTTTTTGTAAAGATGTGTGACTAACTCTGTAACTTGACCAAAAAATATAGAATTAATCTTGTAATCTTACCCAAAGATATAGAACCAAAATAAAGTGCAACACGAGACCAAATTGAGACCTCAGCAAAAAATACAAGACTAAAAGTGCAAGGACCAAATTGAGACCTAAGAAAAACTTATGGGACCAAAAATTTACTTTAGCCTAAAATATAAATTTGACGGCTAACAACTTGGGCTGCCCACACTTTTAAACTCTCCATAGATTTTCTCAATTAAGTATATTCTCACATTATATTGATTTGATTAAAGTGTATTTTTGGTCTTATAACTTTCTCAATTTGGTTTCATAACTTTTTTTGTTGCAATTTTGGTCCCATAACTTTAGCAAAGGTCTCAATTTGGTCTCATAACTTTTTTTGTTGCAATTTTGGTCCCATAACTTTAGCAAAGGTCTCAATTTGGTCTCATAATTTTTTGTTGTTGCAATTTTGGTCCTATAACTTGGGCTGCCACACTTTTAAACTCTCCCTAGATTTTCTCAATTAAGTATATTCTCACATTATATTGGTTTGGTTAAAGTGTATTTTTGGTCCCATAACTTTGACAAAGGTCTCAATTTGGTCTCATAACTTTTTTGTTGCAATTTTGGTCCCATAACTTTAGCAAAGGTCTCAATTTGGTCTCATAATTTTTTTTTGTTGCAATTTTGGTCCTATAACTTCTGAAAATTTCCCACCGTTGGTCTCAAACTGATTTTCATCCATTTTCTGCTGTTAAAGATGATCTGACATACTGAATTGAATGATGATGTGGCAAATATGGGTGAAGTGGATTTAACGGCAGATAATGAATCAGCTTGGGACCAACGGTGAGACGTTTTTAAAAGTTATAGGACCAAAATTACAACAAAAAAAGTTATGGGACCAAATCGAGACATTTGCCTAAGTTACGAAACCAACAAAATTGCAACAAAAAAAACTATGAGACCAAATTGAGACCTTTGCCAAAATTATGGGACCAAAAGTGCACTTTAGCCAATTGTTTTTATTCTATCAATTTGTTACTAAAAAATCCAGTACCGTATAATATACTTGACAATGAATGATGTGAGACTGTGAGTAACTAGCTAGCTAGAGAGAGAAATGAAGAAAGAGAGAGAGAGAGAGAGAGAGAGAGACTTACAGAACCCAGAACATAAGGATCGAATGCGACATCAACAGGTTGAGGGTTCATCTTGAGACGCATGTAGGGATCACATGATAAGTAGAGAGTCTTCAATAGGATTTGATCAGAACCTTCTGCAACCTTCAATTCTATGCTGCTTTCCTTAATCTCCAAGTTCGATTCTTTGGGAAAACCCAACACATATTGCTTTAGAACCACTTGTTTGTTCTTCCTAATTATCACTTCACTCATTTTTTCTTTCTTCCTATTAACACTTCTAACTAGTTAGCTAGCTAGCTTCACTCTCTCTATTTCACAATCTCTCTCACTCTGTATATGTATAATGAGGAATTATAAGGGCCCTCGCAAATATGCATGAGAAATTGGAAAATCAACTAAAAGTATAAATAATTTATATAGAAATTAAAAGTAATTATTATTGTTTTAATACTTATATATAGCTTTTGAAATATGATCCGGAGTTGTTTTTTTTCTTTTTTTTTTTTTTTTT